>CM021106.1:561301239-561463611 GCA_007115665.2 Sequoiadendron giganteum
CGTGAAAATTTGCTTGATGTATGTGGATATACAACCCATGAAGCTGAAAACATACTCCATAATCCACTCGTTCATAGTATGGATGAAATCAATAAGACACAAGAAACAATGAATGTCAATGTATCTCCAAATTATATAAGAAGAGAGGATCTTTGTGAAGAAGAAAATGAAATTAAATCCATCTATTTGTAATGACTCCAATAAAAATGCTCAACATTCAAGAACCCCAAATGGTTACTTGAAATAGATGAGAACATAATAGATAAAATTGAAGGAAAAAGGTCATCATGAACCATTTGGTTGTGTGCTACCAAAATGTTCAATCAATACTTTTCCAATAAGACATTAAATGAACAACGTCAATTTTTTGTACAATTGCTAAATTCTTACAAAATGAGACCATTACTAAAGAAATTGAAGATTCGTTTAAACAAAAAGTCATATCAAAATAATATTATTGTTAAAAATCTTTTTAATGCACTCAATTCTATTGGAAAGACTAGTAAGGAAAAAGATAAGAGAGTTGGTTGTAGAGTAATAACAAAATCTTTAGTAAGAAATCAATTTAGAAGGATTTATTGTTAAGGCAAACATGTGTTGACTTAAGGCTAAATCATAAAACATTATCAAAGCACTAGAAATAAGATCAAGACTAGATAGTCCTCTTCATAATGTTACTTGGGTTGTTAGTGGTAAGCTTCCACGAGTTGATAAGAAGCTAACTAATACCACAAAGGATGAAATTCAACAATTTTGGCACTCTAACTCTAGAGTATCACCAAATGTAAAAGATGTTTTAAAATTAAGAATTGGTGATCGAGACCACACACCACATCTTAAACATTTCTTAGAACACAGACAAACAAAATTATACAAACTATTTTGCAAAACACATCCAAATTTGAATATCTCACAAAGGGTATTTGAATCTTGTAAGAAATTTGATTTTTTGCCTCTTAAAATTTGTAATGAATGTTGTTGCAAATACCATGTGGATTTTTTCTATGTATCATGAACTATTATGCAATATTCATTATACTTTGCATACTAACAAAATGCTACTTAAGTGTGCTACAATGCAACTACCAAGGTCATCGAGCGACTTATTAGATTTATTTCTATGTGCTGGAGATGATGGTTGTAATTTCTATAAAAATAATTATTTAAATGAAAAGTGTTTGCAATCTAGTGGATTATCAAATTTTATATCATGTATTCATGAGGGAAACGAGCATGATTTTGGAAAGAAAATGGTTGAGAAATAGATATTTGAGATAGTGAAATATAATTTGAAGAGTGGAAGTGAAGGTTCTAGATGTGAGTTGGTTACAAGAGAGGTAAGTATTACTGATTTTATTTCATATTTTAAGAAAAATCCTTTTTACAAGTATGCAAGACACAACCATAGATCTACATGGTTATATCAACAATTCAGGATGTGTAAGGATATTTTCTTGAATGGAACTATCTTCTTTGTAGTTGATTTCATAGAAAACTACATATTACAACCACAAAATGAAGTCCAATCTAAATATTACAATTCAATTTAGGTTGTTATTTTTGTTCACATCAGATACAAACATGCCCTTGATAGTACAAAGGAGAATAGGAAGATAGTCAAAGAGTACCATTTTTACATGAGTGATGATCAATCTCATTCATTAGAGTATGTACAATATTCTTTTAACATTTTTTTTGAGTTCTTGTAGGAAAAAGATATTACAATGGTTCAACATCTCATTTGGTCAGATAATTGCACTGATCAATTAAAAAATATTCGTATGTTTTAGTGGTTGAGTAGAATGTATGCGGAGAGGGGTATACCTCATATTTGGAGTTTTTTTGAAGCCAACCATGGAAAAGGGGAACATGATGGAGCAAGTGCATGTGTAAAGAGGGATCTACTTAAAGAACAACTAAAGATTAGAGGTGGTGTTGTATTCGTTGATGCAAGTTTAATTATTGAGTGGGGTAACTATGCATTGTCACAAGAAGGGGTGCCTGATTCAAAAGTGTGTAGGTTTTTCTATTTGGTTGATGAAGGTAAAGTAGGAGAGAGATTTGATTGCTAGACAATTAGGGAATTGTGAAAGATGCATTCATTTTGAAGGTCAGATGCAAGTACATGGACTATTTGGACACGAGATTTAGCTTTTTTTGTCAGATTTATATTAAATGTGAGTGGGATAGTTGTGAGTCAAGTGAGTGGGTAGAGACATGGATTCCACAATATCTAACCCCTTTATATGAAGCTCATTCATCTTTACTCAGTGAAATGGAAACTTCATTTGACTATGAACATATTTCATACCTTGTACAACCAAGACATGTTTATGTAGTTGTTGCACCACATGGGAATGAAGAGAGATAAAACTATTGCTTGGAACGATGTGCTCAAGGAAAAAAAGGATAACACAACCTATGACAAATGATGGTTTTACATATATTACATGATTATTTGTTATTTTTGGAACTTGGTTGGGAACATATATGATTAGAAAGAATGGAATTCCTACATTTGAGGATATTGAGAAGCACAAAACCATACTGATGTATTTTCACCTAGTTGTAACAATGAATGTTAATTTATTGAAGCATCATGCAAAACCAAGGAAAATAAGAACTATGGACAATTACTATCGCTAAATGAAGCAATATTGGAAACTTTGGAGATAAGAGATGACCCCTTAAGCACACTTGAGTAGCGGATCTATTTTTTGTATGGGATAGGTATAATATTGTTCATCTTATTTAGATTCATGTTATTTCTATGGGTTGGATTAAAAGTACATTAAAATTTTACATAACAATTAATTGGTGTTTATATGTGTAGGTTTTCTGAAGAACAAATATATATTTTCAAGTGATTTAGATCAATACATCCATGGTTGTGTTACAAGTACAATGATGTAATGATGGTAATGCATCAACATAGAATTCACAAGTAGTGATTCTTAATCTTGCATTATATTTGGTTTGAGAGAATGTTTAGTTCAAACTTTGTAGTTCATGTTGCTTATGCTCAAAAATTTGTTTATATTCATACACAAGTCTACCACACTCAATTTTGGAGCATGAGGAGGTTAAAATGACAATAAATCCACCATTTTTGAGTTTCAAATAAGTCTTCAATATTGATTTTTTTATGATTCACTTGTTTATATGTTTAGGTTTTTTGGTGAATTTGAAGCAGAGGAAATGCTATTGAGATCAAGTTATAAATTTTGTAGTGGTCACATATCATTCATAAGGTGACATTCACATATAATTCTTAAGTAGTGATTCCTAATCTTCCATCACATTTGGTTTGAGAGAATGATCAATTAAATTTTTTTAGGTCCTATTGCTTATGCTCAATAATTTGTGCATATTTATATGTAGGTATACTACAATCAAGTTTGGAGCATGACGAGGTTACAATAATAATCAATCCATTATATAATTCTTAAGGTGTCATCTATGATGGAATTATAAGTATTGATTCTTAATATTGCATCATATTTAGTTTGTAGTTCATGTTGCTTATGCACAACAATTTATCTATATTTATATCCATGTCTATTTATTTTTTAGAGAAGTGAGTGAGGATGAGTGGCTTCTATAAGGACAATGACAGGGATCACCTTAGGCTGGTAGAGATGAGAATGAAATGTAGCCATAGAGAGGAAAATATGATATGCATAAAATTTGTACATTTTAGGGTGGTAGAGATGAGAATGGAATGTAGTCATAGAGAGGGAAATATGACATGCATACAATTTGTACACCTTAGGGTGGTGCATTGATGTATTTGTACATGAGGACATGGAAAATATGATATGCATGCTATTATTTATATTGATATGATGGATGTGATGTTTTATGTGTATGCTAGCAATGCACATGGTATGTAGCTAGATTGCCGATGGATATGACGTTTTATGTGTATGATAACAATGTACATGGTATGTAACTAGATTGATTAGATTTGGATGGCCATAGGTAAACAATTTCACGATGTATGTATGTATGTTCATGAATATCAAGTGTAATATAATGTGTATGTATGTATGTTCATGAATGGAAAGTGTAATATCATGTGTATGTATGTATGTTCATGAATTTCAATTATATTATTGTTCATGTTTATGTATCTCATGTGTATGCTCATAAGGATCTTAAGAGACTACATCAGAATAGTGCACTTCAATTTGATCAAGTGACTTGGAGAATGAAGTACACATCCCTTCTCTATAATTCAGTTGCCCACTTGTACGTGTTGGTGCAATCAATTTTGGTCCTGGAAGCACAAAACAAGAAATATGCTTCTTTCCAAATTTGCACTGCTCTTTATTAACACTTTTTGCAAGTTTGCATTCTGAGTTGGCATGGTCAAACGGTGTTGAGTTGACCAAAACTAAGAGAGGTTAATGTGGAGGGATGCCATATAGACTTATACATGTAGATGAAACATTGTTAGGTGCCACGAGCTCTGAGAACCACTCTGTCATAGTTTGACATTTCTTTCTCTTAAGGATCTTAAGAGACTACGTTGGAATAATGCACTTTGAAATGATCAAGTGACTGGGAGAACAAACAAATATCTTCCCTACTATTTACCTGCCCACTTGGACATGTTGGCATGGTCAGTTTTGGTCTAGGACATAAAAAATTCTTATTTCCAAATTTGCATTGCTCTCTACTAACACTTTTTACAAGTTTACATTCTAAGTTGGCATGGTCAAACGATATTGAGTTGACCAAAAATGAGAAGGTTTATGTGAAGGGATTCCATATAGACTTGTATGTGTAGAAAAAACATTTTTAGTTGACATGAGCTCCGATAACCACTTTGTCATAGTTTGGTAGTTTTTTGCTCTTAGGGGTCTTAAGAGACTACGTCAGAATAGTGCACTTTGAAATGATCGGGTGAATTGGAAAAAATACAAAGCCCTTCCCTAACATTTGCCTGCCCACTTGGATGTGTTGGCAAAGTCATTTTTTTTCCAATATTTACGAAACAAAAAATATTCTTATTGCCAAATTTCAATGGCTCTTTATTGACACTTTTTGCAAGTTTGCATTCTAAGTTGGTATGGTCAAACGATGTTGAGTTGACCAAAATTGAGAGAGGTTTATGTGGAGGAATGTCATATGTACTTGTATGTGTAGAAAAAATATTCTTGGGTGCCACGAGCTCCAAGAACCACTTTGTCATAGTTTGGAAATTTTTTGCTCTTAGGGCTCTTAAGAGACTACACCAGAATATTGCACTCTGAAATGATCGAGTGACTTGGAGAACAAATAGAACCCTTCCCTGCCATTTAATAGCTCACTTAGATGTGTTGGAGTAGTTAGTTTTGGTCCATGATGCACGAAACAAAAAATATGCTTATTGCAAAATTTGAATTGCTCTCTGTTGACCATGTTTATGAATGATAGTCATTACTTTTATTGGTTTCATTTATGATTTCTAAAAAATGAGATTTAACATTATCGGTGTAATTTATACTATTTATTTATTATGATTTGGAATTGAGTAATCACTTCAATGCATCTAGAGAGGTTAATAAACGACATAATGAGAGTTAGCAAGGTTTATCATTCGTTGGAATGATTTCTTGACATATATTCAATTATTTTATAAACAAGGTGGATGTACATTGCTTAGCTTGGATATCCCCATTAGTGATTATCTCACGGTTATTCTCCTTGATCTTGACACATTGATTGTTTGAAGGATTTTGACCCATACAAACCTTATGGACTCTATGAATTTTGTACCATATAGATTTGGTTCATTTACTTTCCCATATACATTGAATTACAGGGATAACAACTCTAGGGAGATTTTGGAAATTTTAAATTTTCTTTGGATTAGTCATATTCTTACATGATAGCCCTTTAAATTGGGTGGGGGTGGTGTTAGGAGGCTCTTGGGTAACCTTAATGAACTTGAGGTTGGTGAGGCTATTGTCAACAATACCAAAGGATAATGGTATTGGCTTGAAGGTGTTACAAGACCCTTTGCATTTGCTTGGGCCATTTTTCTTAAAATACTTTACTACTAGCCCTTGGACAATTTTTTTCCATAAGAAGTTGATAGGTTTGTGATTATATGATTGATATGATTTTGGATTAGTTTGTAAAGATTTAGATAATGGACTAATGTAGGAGGAGGATTTTATGGGTTTTGGTTGGTTTTGAGGTATTTTCTCCAAAATGGTGTTTTTCCTGCCAAGATTGGGATGAAGGGTGAATTATGGGAATATAATTTTGGTTCATGGGATGGATAGTAATATCACATTCTTAATTTAAGGGGTCTTGGTTGGTCATGGCTTGGTATAGAGAATCTATAGAAATATGACCCATAACAATCTCATCAATGGTGTCTTGGTCAATACCATTGTAGTGTCGGACAATGTAATCCTTTACATTTTTACCTTATGTTTGGGTCCCTTAATTAATTGGAGTTAATTAAGCCTCTAATTGGACCAATTATGCATCTACAAGACTAATTAATTGTAATTTTTGAAAGGGGAATTATGATTTAATTAATGTAATTATGATTTTTAACACCCCAAAATGAATAGGCCCTGACAATTTAAGTTAGGACCCATTCACCCTTTGGAAAATGGCTCCCCTTTAGTAGATAAATTCAAATTTTAAATATGTTTTTGGTGGCCTTTTTATGATCCCAAATTCAAATTCAAATGTTGGCTTGTGATGTTTAATTTTTTGGGAAATTAGAAAATTACCTATAAAAGCAAAGTCTTTTTATCAATTCAAATCCTAGAGTTTTAATCCAGGTTTCACAAGGGCTAAGATTATTGTTAGAGGTGTTCAAGAGTAGATTTCTCAAGAATTTTTTGCAGCAATCAAGATCTCAAGCATCATGTCAAAGTTGTTAAGCATCATGCATGTTTTTGGACTAACATTAGGATGTAGGTTTCAAACATTCAAGTCAATATTCAAGATCAAAGGTCAACATCCAATCAAGCCATTCATGAAAGATCAAGACCTTGGAGAGATCTACTAAGTTTCAGTCCTTCAAGCGTTTCAAATCAAGGGTTTGGTGAGTTGCAACATAGCAATTGTTCATTCATTATTCCTTTCATGTTTCATTGTTTCATTTCAAGGTTTAATTACCAAAATGGGGTTTGACCAAGGAAAACCATTATTCACCAAAAATAATTTTTTTTCCCTCTTTTGTGTTTTCCAAATCTTAGGTTGAAGATATATCAAAAGAGAAAAATTGCAAAAGTTGCCAACATTTTCGTCAAGCCATGGAAACTCACTTTCATAATTTATTTCTGAATTTTCAACTGTGAAACCCAAAGGAATCAAGAGTGCAAACCAAGGACCAAATGACTGTGAAAGAAAATTTTCAACCCTTGTAGCAAGACCCATTCACCCATGGGAAAATGAGTCCCAGGAGGAAACTTAGCACCTTTTTGTGACAGGTGCATAAAATCCAATCCATCTCAAATCTGTCGAAACTTTGCTGGTTTTGTCAGATTAAGGTTTAATTTAGAGGTTTCATGTGTTACATTGCATAATCACATTCTTTTGGTATTTTTTATTCATCTCCCAAAAGTGCATTTCAGATTGATTTACCCCGTCCTAGGTCATAAGGAAAACAACAAGATCTCCATCAAGGTTGACTCACCAAGGGTTGAAATTCAATCTTACCCAGGGGATCTCTTTTTCCTAATTAACTAGAGGAAGATAGGTGTATCATACCCGCATTACATTTTTCTTCACCCCAATTTTCCTTTATTTCATTGTGGTGAACTCAACGTGAAAGCTACTGATACCAAGAATGATGTGATGAACATTGACAAGCTTGAAAATACAAACAATGACAATATAAATGAAAATGAAGTAGACCTAGAATGTCTGGTCAACTTCATTGATGTGCAACCTTGTAAGGGACAAACCAAAATGCCCCTTGACATTACTTTCTCACAAAATGACATAATTAGATGTGCGTCCGATGGTATTTACATCATTGGAGGAATCAATGACAAGCCTACTAATGTGATATTAATTGATCTCGTGTGTGTAGAGAATGTGAACACCGAGGAATTCTTATTTTTGCATGAACTTTATCAAGATTCTTATGAACAACTGAAAGCATGGATCAAAACACATAATGGTTTTGCTCTCCCTACGATAGGTTTGATCACTCTTCCTTTAAAAGTTGGACTGAAACAATTGAATGTCTCATTCTCTAGCATCTCGTCATTAGACCAATCCCTCTGAAGCTTGGTTACCCATGGCTATGCTCCATGGATGTCGTCCCATTAGTAGTGCATAAATGCTTAAATTTTCCATTTGGAAATGACATATTTACTATGCTCCATAGTGGCTTTAGTCCTTTGTCTTCCCATAGAAATTTCTCATTAGATTTCTTTTGGCCCAAACCTATGGAACCTATTAAGCCTCATGAGGACTTATTTTTCAAATCTTATCAAAATTTTAAGGCAAAGAACACAGTAGAATTATCCCTTAGTAACATGCCTCAACCCATGATTGAGCGTCCTATCATTGATGAAACCATGATTGAACCAAAATCCCTTCCAAGTAACCATGACCAACCTAAGATAAATCCTTTGCCTATTTCTTATAAAAGACCAAGAGATAACAATGTGAGTCACATTGTCCCTCCTAAGATCAAATAAGTTTATAGAGTTAAGGATAAATTGGTCGAACAACCTTCCATGGTTCCTTCCATTCCTCCCTTGTAGGAAGAAAAGAAACCTATGGTTGATAAACCCGCTCCTGCACAATCACAACTTGAAAATCACACCAAAAAAAAGAAATGCTAAAGAGCATAGGAATAGACATCATGCTATTTATCATAGATTAAAAGAAGAGAATAAAAAATAAAATCAAGATAAACACCAATTAAAAACAAAGCATGATGATCCTCGACCTTCGCCACAACAAAAACAACAAGAAACTTCTATGGAATTTGTCATTAGGCCTCCTATTATGATTAACTTGGATGATGATGAGATTGCTAAGATTGATGAGGAAGTGCATAATGAGCTAAATTTATTGTTTTCATCCTCCATGAGCTTAGATGATAACAACCTTGATGGTCCTCCTATAAAGAGTGACTCACCACGTGTTGAACCTGGTGATGATCCTAGTGCAACAATTGTCATTATCCCTTTGGCTATTTGTCCACCTTCCACATATGATGAACAAGATTGGGATGCAGATGACCTTCTATAGGTTGACTCACATGTGCCATACTAGTCTTCTCTTTATTTTCTTTGTGATTGCATGTGCGTAATTTGATCCCCCATATTGTGTTGCTTGGTGTGTCTTTACATGTTTTTGAGCCTACTTGGATGACCCTTGTTTCTCTATTGGTGCAAAGATACAAAGCAAGCAAATCTATTGTGACATTCTTCTATTTGTATCCACATTCTTCTATCTATTGTAAACCTTTATCTTTTATATTATGTTTTCCTTTTGGGGATGACACAAGGCATCGAAACATTTAGGTCTCTTCCATGTTGACCCAAAAGATTCCCTTTGTTCTCTCTCTCTATGTGTCATTCTTCCTTTATTCTTGTTGTTCCATGAGTCATTTGGGGAATGATGATGGTTTCGAGCTTGGTTATATCACTGTAGCAATGACAAATGCTGACCCCAAATCCATGGATCTCTTATGTGTTATCTTAGGATTGCATATGGGGGGAAACCTCTCCTTTCCATGACATAGCTCTACTTAGAAACATATGTTTTACATAGGGATTTCTGAATAAAACTCTCATGTATTGGCATTTATTGTGTTCTACTTTAAAGTAATTGCTCACAACATGGTTTTTATCAATTTCTTTAAAGTGGGGGCATACACATCCCTGCTGATTGTTTTCTTCAAAGTGTGGTCTTCTTATTTCACATGATGTGTGTTCTTGGTGGTGTCATTGGGTTTGATGTTCTTCAAGATTGTGACCTTTCTTGGCATATGGTATTCCTCTTAGTGGTAATGCTATAGATTGCATTCCCTAAGTTGTGAATCTTTTGTCCTCGACTAGTCCTCTCTTGGAGACATTAAGTGCGATGTTCCCTAAGGTGAGACCTATCATGAACTAAGAAAAAATCCTTTGAATATCCTATTGCATGTATCAAGGCCACCAATCATAACACAACTTTCTTGCTAGTGGAGCCTTTTTAATAAGTGACTAGCATAACACAACTTGCTAGCCTTGTGACCATTTTTGTGATGCCTTATCGAAGTTATCAGAAGGTATAAATTTGGTATGGTTAGTACAATGGGAGCCTATAGACCTATCGTGACCTTCCCATTAGCCACTTTTTGGGGCTCACCTAGTGGACAATAGATTTCACTAGCTTGTGTGAGTAAATTTTATTTGCATAGTGGACAATGGGTTTCCACATGTGAACGTTTTTGAATAAACAACTAAGGCTTGATCCATAACAGTTGGACAAACAGTCGAGGCTTGATCCACCCCTCTCTCTTTCTTCTTTAATTTTGGTATTGTATGCTTTTGTATCTTGTCTTGTTGCTGCATATTTAAAATAGGCATGTGTCTCTTTGTGGCTTTATTGGTTTACAATGAGATCTTAGATCTTGGGGGATTGATCAACCTCCTTGACCTTTTTTGTCTCATCTTTCCAATAGTTGTACAATTATACCTCTATTTATGCTTGTTAGTCTACTTTAGTGTGAGTTTGACGCAAGGCTCATCCTCTCACTAAAGTGGGGGCTAGATGTAGTGTCGAAATGTACTCCTTTACATTTTCACACTATGTTTGGGTCCCTTAATTAATTGGACTTAATTAAGCCTCTAATTGGCCAAATTATGCATCTACAAGCCTAATTAATTGCAATTTCCGAAAGGGGAATTATGATTTAATTAATGCAATTATCATTTTTAACACTTGAAATGAATATGTCCTAAAAATTTAGGTCAGGACCCATTCACCCTTGGGCGAATGAGTCCCTTTAGTTGCTAAATTCAAATTTTAAATACATTTTTGGTGATCTTTTTATGATCCCAAATTCAAATTCAAATGTTATCTTGTGTTGTCCAATTTTTGGGAAATTAGAAAATTACCTATAAAAGCAAGGTCTTTTTATCAATTCAAATCCTAGAGTTTTAATCCAAATTTCACAAGAGAAAATATTATTGTCAAAGGTGTTCAAGAGAAAATTTCTCAAGCATCATGCCAAAGTTGTTAAGCACCATGCATGCATTTGAAGATAACATTGTGATGTAGGTTTCAAGCATTCAAGTCAAGATTCTATTGGAGTTGAGAAGATACAACACCACAGAAGTCCAAAAGATCTTTGCAAGCAAATAACCTGTTACAAGGAGAACCAAAGACAAGCAACAAAAGAAATGCTCAAGAATGTGGAGCAATGTATTCACCTGAAAAATGTAAAATGAATAATGATACAAAAGATAGTTTTCAACTACATATAGATGAAAACCCTAAAAAGGAAAACCCTAGGCTTGCACAATAATAATTAATAAAGTAATTAATTATTATGTACCTAATGTTAGCTTAAGTGAAAAAGAGTTAAAAGGAAACTTTACGTAATTAAACAAATATTGTTTAATTAATAAAGTAAATGTCCAATTACTCTAACACCCCCCCTTAAGATAGACATAGGGAGAAGCTAAAACCTAGAAGAAGCTACTGAAAGCAAAAGCAATGGGTCCCGACAACAAGGCCAGATCAGGTACCCAAGTACAATGAAATCTCTATGAAATGGAGAAAAGGAGAAAACCCAGTGGGAAAAACTCCTCTCCAAAAAGAGATAGAACAACATGCTGAAAGAAACATGAAGGAAGGAAGGCCTCATAAAGACCCCCCAAGGACAACTTCCTTCACCCCAAGCATAGAGCGCAACTGAAGATAGCGCGGAGATGCAAAAGGTTTCGTGAAGATGTCTGCAACCTGCTTGGCAGTGGGAACATACTCCAAGGTGAGAGAACCATCCTGAATCAACTGTCTGATGAAATGCATATGAAGCTCAATGTGTTTCGTCCGCTGATGCTCCACCGGGTTGCACGAAATGTGTATAGCACTCTGATTGTCACACCAAAGAATAGTGGGACTATCAGGAGGAAAACCAAACTCAGTCATCAACTGACAAAGCCATAAAATATCCTAACTAGCGAGCACAACAGCTCGGTACTAAGCCTCTGTAGATGATAATGCATGAGTAGTCTGCTTCTTGCACGACCATGTGATAGGACCAGAGCCAAGACAAAAAACAAAGCCAGAAGTAGACTTCCGATCATTGACATCACCAGCCCAATCTGAGTCAGTGTAGCCAACAATGTGAGGATCCCCTAATGTGTAGTGAATGCCATATGAAGTGGTGCCCTGAATGTACCTCAAAATACGCTTGGCAGCTTGCCAATGAATCTCATGAGGATCGTGTGAGAATCGAGAGACAAGACCAACCGCAAAGAAAAGATCAGGATTAGTGTGAGTCAGGTACAACAAACTGCCAACCAACTTCTTGTAAAGTGTAGCATCTACTGAAGGAGTGGGGCAAGTAGTAGTCAAAACAACCCCTGACTAAAAAGGTGTGGGGGAAGGCTTGCAATCAAGCATGCCAAAGCGCTGAAGCATATCAAAAGAATACTTCTGCTGGTAAATGGAGATCCCCTCTGAAGACTGAATCACCTGAAGACCAAGGAAATAGTGCAGAAGGCCAAGATCTGTCATCTCAAACTGCTCCATCAAGGCTAGCTGAGAATTTTGAATCATAGAGGATGAGCTACCTGTGATGAGAAGATCATCAACATATAGCACAAGAATCAGGATCTCACCCTCAAGATGCTGAAAATAGACCGTGTGATCAGAATGACAACAAGTGAAACCAGTGGAGAGCAAAAAAGAGTCCATCTTCTCATACCAAGCCCGAGGGGCTTGTTTGAGACCATATAATGAACGTTGAAGTCTGCAAACCAAAGAAGAATCATGAACAAATCCCTGAGGCTGCTCCATATAGATATCCTCCTGTAGGTCACCATGTAAGAAGACACACTTCACATCCATCTGAAAAATGAACCATCCTCTAGAAGCTGCAAGTGATAATACAAAGCGAATAGAATTCATCTTGGCGATAGGGGTAAATGTCTCGGAGTAATCAATACCCTCAACCTATGAGAAACCCTTCGCAACAAGACGTGCTTTATACTTATCAATAGAACCATTAGCAGCATACTTGGTGTGATACAACCATCGACACCGAACCATCTTTCTGCCCTTAGGAAGAGGACAAAGATCCCATGTATTATTCCTCATCAAAGAAGAATACTCCTCCTCCATAGCACAATCCCACTCAGGGTGACCTATTGCCTCTGAAAATCTCTGAGGATCCTCTGAAAGAGCATGAGTCAAAAGACTAGAACCCGTAGTATGAGAACGAGTGTGACGTGTGTCTGAAGGATTGCCGGCCATAGATCCTGCTGCCTCAATAGTAAAGCGAGCTCATTTGGGCCTCTGAGGTGGAGCAAGTGGAGGTGGAGATGGGGGATCATCAATATCCTCATCAAAATCCTCAAAATAATCTTGAAGAGCTGTAGTGGGTGGAGTAGGTAGTGAAGTGGACACTGGAGACAGGGTATCAACTGGAGGAAGGCGCTCATCAAACTGAACATCCCGTCAAAATAGGACCTCTCTGGAATCAAGATCAAACAACCTATATGCCTTAACATCCTCACAGTAGCCGACAAAAATGAGGGGTCGACTCTTCCGCTCCATAGCTCTCCTCTGAGCATCAGGAATAAAAGCCCATGCCTCACTACCAAATACTCGAAATGATGAAATATCAGGCTTGTCATGAGACCAAGCCTCCTCAGGAGTCATATGTCGAATCGCCTTGTGAGGCATCCGATTCTGAATATAGTTGGCACAATTGATTGCCTCAACCCAAAAAGATGAATCCATGGACCTGGACTGAATCATACAATTAGCCATCTCCCGTAAAGTTCTGTTCTTTCGCTCAACGATACCATTCTGCTGAGGGGTGTAGGGAACAGAAAACTGATGCTGCAAACCATGCTCAGTGCAAAAATCTCTGAAAGCCTGATTCACATACTCCCCCCCATTATCTATACGTATCCGTTGGATAGAAAGACCAGACTGCTTCTCTACAAATGTCTTGAAGACACGAAAGGAATCAAAGACATCAGACTTGTACTTAAGAAAGTACAACCATGTGCGTCTGGAGAAGTCATCAATGAATGTGAGTACATACTTGGCCCCTGAAAAAGAAGGAGTGGGAAATGACATGAGGTCACTATGAATCAACTCCAAGGGTGCCAAAGCATGAGTGGTACTTCCCTTCGGAAAGGGATCCCTGTGATGCTTTCCAAGCACACAACCATGACAAACACCGTCAGTGCAGGAAATCCATGGAAGACCAAGAACAAGTGACTGTGTACTCATCTGCTGAAGATATCTGTAATTGACATGGCCAAAACGCTCATGCCAAAGCTGACTCACTGAATCTGCATGTGCTATAAGAGATGAACCTGTACCCTCAGAAGGCGCAAATCCATCAAATCTGTAAAGATGAGATGCAGTATCAACACTACCAGTAGCCACAACCAAATCAGAATCATGGAGGTCCTGAATAACCACATCATGTGGTGAGAACTCAACTGTCTTACTAGAGCTAGTGTGAAAAATCTAATAAATGGACAAAAGGTTCGTCGAAATGTCAGGAACAACCAAAACATCCTGTAGAGTGCCCCCATCCAAAGAGACAGAATCTGAACCCAAGACGGAAAGCTGTGAAAAGTCACCCACTGCAATCTGTGAAGTACCACAAGAGGCAAGAGAAGTGACCAACTGCTGAGTGTGAGTCATATGGTGAGAAGCACCAGAGTCTAAAATCCAAGTGGACCCATTGGTCGATGCTCGTGCAGTGAGAGCATGACCCTTCCCTGTGGTGGAAGAAGAAGAAGACTGGAGGTGAGGAGATGTGTTGCTGCTGCATGGCCTCCTCTAAAGCCTCTAATCGTTTCCAACACCTGGAAACTGGATGACCTTGCTTGCCACAGAAACTGCAAGTGTCTCCTGATTTCTCCTTAGTCTTGGAGGAAGACTCACCAGACTTCGAAGATTTCCCATGTTTTGGATTAAATGGTGGTTTAGAATCAGACTTAGGAGGCGGTTTGGAGGAATGCTCACTACCTGCAAAATCTTTCTTGGGCCTCGGTTTCTGCTTCTGTTTCCCCTTCGGTGACTGAGCAACCAATGCTTTGCTCTTTGAACCTGAGAGCATATCCATCTGAGAAAGGTGAGACTGTTCCCGAGACAATCGCTCACAAAATAAATCAAAGGAAGGCATGGTAAAACTGGCACCCAAACCATCCATGGTGGAGTAGAAGGAGGAAGCAAATATCTGAAATGGACCACGAAGCTTCGAAAGAATCAAGTAAATGCACTCTGTGTCTGTCTTGTTCTTCCCACAACCCTGTAAAATAGTACGGATAGTTTTGAACTTGTTCAAAAAATCCTCAATAGTGGGAAATGAATCAGGTAACAATGAAGTCAGCTCTGCCTCAATCTGTAATGCGCGAAACTCATTAACGGCCCCAAAAAGTGTCTCAAACTTCAGCCACATGGCTCGAGGAGTGAGCAAAGCATCAAGGTGAAACAAAAGACTGTCTGAAACATGCATGCATAACAAACCTATAGCCTCATCCATCTTGTTCCTGTGCTGCATAATCTCAAAAGGACGCTGCAACTGAGGCTGAACCTCATCTAAACAAGACCATAACCCTCGTGACCTGAGTAGCCTCATCATACGAGACTTCCAAGTGTGATAGTTATGTGATGTGAGTAGCTCAACTGAAGAGTCTGCCATGAAACCCTGCACCTGTACCTGCTTGTGTTTTTTATTATTATGTGATCTTTCAGAATAGACAGAAGATGCAGAAGGGTTTGTATTTTTGAGAGTTTTGGTGTTCTGGTTTTTGATATAAATGACAGAAAGCAAGAGAAAAAACACCCCCCACAAAAGATAAACCCAAACCCTAGTACAAACTGAGAAGAAGGAAGCAATGCATAAGCAAAAAATACTTCAAGACAAATTCTCATGTACCTGGTGAAAATTCTGATAAAATAGATCACATCACTGAATAGAGCATGTTGAGAGCTTTCCAACGCCTATTCAAGTTTGAAAAACGGAGTCCGTTTGCATCTTCTATGACCCCGGAAGTGAAGAAAGAAGACCTCACTTTGACTGGTAAAAAATATCTAGACTGGTAAAAAAATTAAAAATATTTCTATACCATCAGATTGGTGCCATTCTCAGCTTTCCAATGCATCTTCCTGTTCGAAAAACGGAGCTAGGATGCCCAAGTTATGCCCATTTGACCAAAAATGACATAATAGGGGGTTGGAGAGAAAAAATTAGCCCTCAAGGGCTTAAAATTCGGTGGCCCCAGGGCACATGGCGGACCGGGGGCAGGCGCGCAAGAGGTAGCGGCGTGCAGGCAACGCGACTAGTGGCGATTAGGTGGCACTTAGGCAGAGCAGACCGGGTGGCGGGTCGGCAAGGGGCGGCGGTGGCCGCTTGGCCGCGGTCGGTGGTAGCCACCAATGGTGGTGGCCGAGCGGCGCTGGCGGCATGGCGGTTTAACTGGCCATGCACAAATAAACCAAAAAATTTTTTTAAAAAAAAAAAATTTCCGATTTTTGTGCGTTTTTTGCTCCGTACGGCCCTAGGGCAAAAAATTTTTTGCCTTCCAAATTGACTGTAACCAAAATCGACGATTTGACAGTCAATTTAGGGGTTTTTGGGTGCTACAAATCCAATGGCACTATCCATTTGAGCCCAAAGTGAACCCAAAAAATGGAGTATGCTGAATCCACCAAAAAAAAAACTTTAGAACCCTAGATTTGCTTCCAATGCAAAATCTCAAAACAAGAACAAGCAGCTGCAAATCTGAAGCTCTGATACCATGTTGGAGTTGAGAAGATACAACACCACAGAAGTCCAAAAGATCTTTGCAAGCAAATAACCTGTTACAAGGAGAAACAAAGAGAAGCAACAAAAGAAATGCTCAAGAATGTGGAGCAATGTATTCACCTGAAAATGTAAAATGAATAATGATACAAAAGATAGTTTTCAACTACATGTAGATGAAAACCCTAAAAAGGAAAACCCTAGGCTTGCACAATAATAATTAATAAAGTAATTAATTATTATGTACCTAATGTTAGCTTAAGTGAAAAAGAGTTAAAAGAAAACTTTACGTAATTAAACAAATATTGTTTAATTAATAAAGTAAATGTCCAATTATTCTAACAGATTCAAGCATCAAAGATCAACATCAAATCAATCCATTCATGCAATATCAAGACCTTTGAGAGATCTAATAAGTTTCAATTCTTCAAGGGTTTCAAATCAAGGGTTTGGTGAGATGCAACATAGCAATTTTTCATTCATCATTCCTTTCATTTTTCATTGTTTCATTTCAAGGTTTAATTACCAAAATGGGGCTTGACCAAGGAAAATCCCATTCACCAAAAACAAACATTTTTTACTTGTGTATTTTGCAGATCTTATATTGAAGAAGGATTGAAGATCTATCAAAAGAGAAAAATTACAAAAAATTTCGAAGTTGCAAAAGTTGTCAACATTGTTGTCAAGCCATAGAAACTCACTTTTAGAATTTATTTTTGACTATGAAATCCAGAGGAATTGGGAGTGCAGACCAAGGACCAGAGGACTACGAAAGTAGATTTTCAACCCTTGTAGCAAGACCCATTTACCCTTGGCGAATGAGTCCCAGGAGGACACTCAACACAACCTTTTTGTGACAGGTGCATAAAATCCAATCCTTCTTAGATCTGTTGAAACTTTATTGGTTTTTTCAGATTTAGGTTTAATTTAGAGGTTTCATGTGTTTCATTGCATAATTGCATTCATTTGATATTTTCTATTTAACTCTCAAAAGGGCATTTCAAACTAATTTACCCCATCCTAGGTCATTATGAAAAAAACAAGACCTCCATCAAGGTTCACTCATCTAAAGGTTGAAAGTCAATCTTACCCTAGGGGATCTCTTTTTACTAATGAACTAGATGAAGATAGGTGTATCATACCCCCATTCTATTTTGATTCACCCCAATTTTCCTTTATTTAAACCATAACCATCATCATAGGGATTATATATTTTTGGTTATGAACAAGACTATCATCATCATCATCATAAGGATCATATTTTATTTGGTTAGCAAGATTTTCATC
Source organism: Sequoiadendron giganteum (assembly GCA_007115665.2). Lineage (NCBI taxonomy): Eukaryota > Viridiplantae > Streptophyta > Pinopsida > Cupressales > Cupressaceae > Sequoiadendron > Sequoiadendron giganteum. The sequence continues at coordinate 561,319,490 of CM021106.1, forward strand.
ATCATCGTAAATAATGAAGGTGTTCTCAAATTGGTTATAATGATAAAACATATACTTAAAACAGATTGATCATCACCATGTCCCATGTGTTTGGATTTTAGACGAATTCTTAGCTTGTTGAATGAGATGATAAAATCAAGTTAATGATACTTGTTGCAGGTTAGGATTTGGGTTTTAGTTGTTTGAATGATTGGATTTGGATAATTTGGATGATTTAGGTTTTGGATGACCCTATTCTTGAGATTGATTTTGGAGGCTCAAGGATGGGATTTTGGATTGAGTGGTGACTAAGGAAAATGATCGACCTTTGGGTTAAGGTTGGATTGATTGAGCTTTGATGATTGGTCTTGTGGGATAGGAAAATTCGGGTCAAGGTAATGTATGGTGATTGGGATTGGAATGATAAAGATTTATTGAATTTAGATTGTTGATTTGTATTAAAAGGGATAATGAATCCCAAAAGGTGTTTCTGAGGTGATTGCCTTAAGTAAATATTGGGATGATGTGGGTGGATGATTAGGGTTGATGATTTGGATGGATTGACTAAGATAGATTGCAAGATTTGAACATTATATTTTTTCAGAATTTGGATCCTAGAGATTTTTAGATTGATTAATATTTTGGAACCTATGATTGCTTGTAGAGCTCAAAGGATAGATTTGGGACCTAAGATGATTAAGGATCCCAAGGATAGGATATTAGTGCCTAATGATGATTAAGTGTACTAAATATAAATTAGATGATTTGATATAAGGGATTCAAATTGATATTTAAGATCCCAATGGTTTTCCTTTGAATTTTAGAGTGTGATGATTCTTAAGGGGATCAAAAAATTAGAGCCGGGGTCTGTTTGATGTTCAAGGATGACCTAAGGATCTAAAGGATCATATTTGATTTGATGTTTAAATCTTGTGGGATTAATTTGGATGATGATTATGGAGCAAGACCCTAAAGAATAGGATTGATTGTATGGATTTAGCTTTGATTTGGATGGGGGATAAGTTTGATTTGAATGGTTTAGGAATGGTTGAAGGTTTAGATTGATTTAATTTGGTTTTTATATGTATTATTGTACCGAAATCTGCATTTCATGTCATTTTTTTTGATGAACTAATTTAAAAAAAAAAATCAAATTGAAAGATCCATCATTAGTAAAGGGGAAATCTAACTGTATTTAAAGGATGAAAACCAAAATGAAACTATAGAGACTAAGGATGTTAATGGATAAAGGATGTTGCAACTATAAATAATAAGGATAAAGGGATCAAATTTGGTGAAGTTGCCCAAGGCAACCAAATTCAGCAGTAGTATACATGTTAATATAAATGTCTGATGATAATTTATGAGAGAAAATGATGTCATTGGTAAACTATTAAAGTGAAAGATTGCAAGAAATTAACAGATATAACATGTTATTCATCATATCTCAACCATTATAAAGTGATTATATATTCAAAATTTAAGTTTCAAAGTAGGAAAACATGCACACAACGAACAAAATATATCGAATATCAATTTTTATATATAAAAGTGTAGAGTAATTGTGTATGCACATATACAAATTTGACATTTATGCCAACTCAAAACAATATTTAAAAAATGTGGCATATGTCATCTTAAGGTCTATAAACAATGTATATCTCAAATAGCTATCGCATGTCAAGAGAATCCTAAACTTGTGGTGGATCATCAAAATGTAGCCTCTTCATGCCACTTGATGGATGGGAAGTTGGCTACACAATAACAATTTAAACCACAAATTAGATTAATTAGTTCAATGGTAAATAACTTAGACTACTAAATAGAAAGTTATCTACTAATTTTTATAACTTTCATAGTAACATCGAATCAGTATACTAAATTATAATTTCTCAAAAATATCAATTAAAGCCAAATTCAATTCTTCATTACCTCAAGCCTTTATTTTTTGTTGACAAATGTTCAACAAATGATGGTCCCTTAGGACGACCAGGAGTCCTACCATATTGAAATGGTAGAGGATCCACATATGTGGATTGGGGAATACTCTATAAGAAGTAAAGAAAAATTGACAAAATTAATATATAATTGTTAACAAACATAAACTAAACATATAGCTACATATATATCTAGAAACTTATATATCTACTAGATATAAAAAACCATATATCTGAATCAATGATGCAACTGAGATTGTTTGAGAAGAACTCGTCATAGATGTAGTAACATCAACTTCCTATACATTAAACATGGCAAGAATGTAAGACTACAAATGCATTTACATATAACCATAATATATTTGAAATTGACATCTAAATCACTAGAATAAGTTGTATAAGTTCTAACTAAACTATTAATTCAATTAAAAATTAGTTCAATTACCTTGACTGTGACTCATTCTACAAATGACGGTCTCTGAGGACGATAAGGTGTTTTAGTATATGACATGGTAAAGTGTGTCACATCACTCACATCTGGAGTACACTATAAAAGTGAAATAAGATCAAGATATAAATTAGTATATATTTAATCAATCACAATTTAAATGATTTGCATACAATAAAAAAAATTATCATGTACAAAAAATTATACCATGTTTACGCCAAATTCAATGGCTGAAAGAGTACCATGATGTACTTCTCTAATCTCATCCTCGATCATCAACTGTTCATTCCCACTTAAATATACATTAGTATTATTTGTTATATAATAATTTTAAACAAAATGCACTATGAAATAAATTTAAGTTTTACATGTACATAAGATTGTTGTTGATGCTCCTTATCTCCAACAGTGGATGGCTCTCCATTTGTTCTTCCCACGCATGTCTCTGTATATGTAGTATGCGCTGCTACCTCATCTCCTCCAAGTGTCACGTCATGCACCTCATACTCAAGTGTGTCTAAGGGAGGCTCAATAGTATCTCCCATAGGACCTAGACACATATGAATCCACATACTATAATGATGAGGCACATAAATATATCTAGATGTCAATGCTCCACCAACATCAACTTAACCACTAGGAGTATCACTATCAGGTAGTTGGGAAAACTGTAAAAACTGCATAATCAAATGGCCAATCAAAGAGTGTACAACCAAGAGACTATACATTGTTTCATCTACAACAATGTCTGAATGGGCTACTCAAGGTGGGGAAGGAATATGAGGAGGAGGAACATATGGACCTTGCATCAAACACATTGCCCCAGCTCTATCTTGGGGCATTCCCATACCTACTCCCCAAAAATTCCTAAATCAAAATAGTTCACATGTTTTCCTAAAACAAACTCCACATATAATATAATTTACAGAGAAAATAAAGAGGGACATTGAGATTGTTGTTGGGTGGTTTATCAAACACCATCAACCAACAATCCCAAAATTTTCTTGTTATGCTCTCATGTGTGCACCATTTTATGAAAAATTTGGGTTTATGTAAAGCAATAGGTTGTCCAATTTTTGGATTCACAAAATATTGGGCTATTTTGGCTTTAGATATTTCTAATTTTTTAACCTCATCATAGCTCAAACCATTACCATATTACATCTTCGTTTCTCTCCACTCTTGAAACGAAGTATGTTGCCTTGTGATGTCTTTCACATGACTTATTATGGCCTCTCTATTAGGTGTTATTGAACATAAATGAGGGTGGCGACAATATCTCTCAACAATGTTCTTCAATTCAGTCACATTTATCTCAATTAAATCTTGAATTGAAGGAGGATTTGGTAGAGGGTTTGGTGGAGAGTTTTATCTATCAATTTCTTCTGCCATTTAAACCCTGTTTAAAATTAAAAAAATTTAAATTAACATAATTTTAGACTAATTACTTAAATCTATTAAAAAAACCAGAATGTATGCTAAAAAACCAAAGAAAACAATTAAAATGATGAAAACACAAAGAAAATGAGTTACCTTGCTTTCTAATGCTAAAATTTGAAGGCAAATTGTTGTTTTTTTATGAAACTGGGCAAAACGGATATTGGTCATGGATGGATATATATTTCTGCTACTCTATCCACACGTCGTTGCCTACACTTCAACTGTCACAATGCATAAAAATGAAACTTGTTTTTGTACATATAGCTCTTCGAAACAAATATCCATTTCATAGAGCTTTTTTATTATTAAAGTCTCTCCAAAATAGATATCTATTTAGGAGAGCCTTTTTTAATATTAAAAGCTCTCCAAAATGCATATTCGCTTTAAATCTATGCGTAGCTCACATTTTTTTAATATTTGATATCTGCCAAGCCCAACCCTAACACTATAGTTGATAGTAGGAGCGGGGGTGGGGCGGGTAGGAGGGGGGTGGGGCGGGGGGCGTAATATTAATATTATTATATTAAATATATATATTAATAATATTATTATATTAATATATATTTTTAATTAGAGGGGTAAACACTTTTGATCCGGAGCTATGAATCGGTGAGGTCACAACTGAGGGACCTCATCCCCAACACAAATACTCAACAATTACACTCCAATGGGGTTTGAACCTTGATGGAAAGAACACCATCGCAACAACTTAACCATCACACCATGCCATTATTGGCTAATATATATAATATATTATTATTATAATAATTATAATACATGACTCATTCTCAAATGATCTAATATATTATAAATATATTTATAACAAATATCCATTCTCTGTAAGGAACGAAAATCCATTTTCGACAGAATAACGAATATTTGTTCTATGCAAGAATGGATATCCGTTTGTTATATTTAATATCAGATATTTGTTTATAATGGATATCTGTTTTGCTTTGGTGTTTACCATAACAAGTGTACTTTTTTACCAACCCAAGTAAAAAGTCAAAGTTGATTTCTACGATTTTGCCTAACTCAAATCACACTTTTTTTTACATCACCACTGTTTGGCCCATCATGATCTTGCACTCACCCAATTTCTACATCCTCTTGCATAATCTTGTTTTGCATAACCTGAGTATTGATATATTCTCTTAGAACCGTTGTATGAGGATTGACCAATCTTGCTATGTGTGGAATTTGTGAGCATGGTATGGGAACTTATTAATTGCAAACATAAAAATTTGAATCAAATATATTTGAAAGCAATAGACTCAAAATTTGAAAAGATATCTATATATTTTATGTATAAATTTGCTATATTTTGATCATTGAGTGTTGAAATCCACAAGCATTATTGAGGATAGGAAGCGTATATCATGTGCATGAATTTGCAAGTAAAATCATGTTCAAATGGATGCACCATTGCTATTGTCGATACCATTGTTTGAAGATTGTTCAAGGATTTTGGTAGAGTTGTTATTTTTGCTGAAAACTATATATTCACCCTATATTGTTGCTTGGTAAGGAAAGTGTATTTCAAAATTGTAGTATAATTGCTTATATTTGTAAAATATGTTAAGAGACAGTCTATAATGAGGAGCAAGTTAAATTTGATTTTTTGTCATTAAAAGTCTTGCATTGTTTGTTGGTTGTGAAAGGGTAATGGTGTGAGTAAAGGAATTATATAATTCTCCAACATGAGAATAGATAGCATCAATTTGTGGATGAATTTGAAATAGATTTCTAAACTACTAGAGTGCAGATTGTTGATGTGAGTTTGATATCTTTTGGAGTCATAAGGATATATGGAGTAATAAAGGTGTAATTGATGTTATAAGTTGTTTGTCAAATTGTTTATTTTTTTATCTATCATGTCCACATTCTATACTGATGGCATCTTGTCTCTAGAAATTCATGCAAACATAATAGATGAGGCAAAATTAATATCTGAATATTGGAGACAATATAAACCTATGTTCATGCAATTTTGTAACCAACACATATTATTGAGAAAAGAACTTAATAGGTTACAAGATCAATTAGGAAACACACAACATAAAGATGATAAGCAAGATGTACCTTCTTCTAGCATTTCAACAAAGTAAGAAAGTAAAGCCAATATGTCATTGAAGAAAGGTGTCGTGTCTTCTCTTGTGTCACAAAGGAAAAATGTAATGTCCCCAATTTTTTAGTAGTCACCACAGAGTTGATTTAATTAATTAAATATAAAATTTACCTAAAATAAAATTTTGGACGTTTATATTTATTTAACTAGTTAATTATTAAAATTGTTTTATTAAATGTTGTGCTCAAATATTAAATAAAAATCACTTTACAAATGCAAATATTATTATTAAATGTTGTGCTCAAATATTAATAAGGCAACAAAAGGGTGGTGAAAGAAAACAAGTGAAAAGAAATGAATTAATCATCTTGTAAAAATTTATTATCAGAAGCATTTTGGAGAGCGTAGCTTTTAGAAGACTTGAGGACAAAAACCTTTGAGCTAGTGGATTGGAGGAAAACCTAATTCATCTATCGGGTGGATTTATTTCAAAGTTCACAATTAGACTTCATTGTGAGAAAATTGGGAAGTCTTCTACAAAGACAAATTTCAGATATTTTGTGAGGTTTTAGGTTGAGAAATTACAGCGGCCCAGCAGCCCGTATCTTGGGTTCCTGGGGTGAGTTGGGGTAAGACTAGTCCTGTGGGTGAGATCTGTCGCCCGCAAGAAGTCCCACCTCAAATGTTTGTGGCAAAGTCCATTCCTATACCTCGGGTCAGCGAAGCAGGAACTGACACACTATTTACTGACCCACACCTTGCCCACTATGAAGCGAAGTCGAACCTGTGACCTCAAGGAATGCAAACCCCAAGCCCTAGCCAACTCTGCTACAAGTGGTGGCAAGTTATTAAAATATTGTTATTATTGTACTTGTGTAGCCTTACAATTGTGAAGGAAGGATCTAAATAAATAAATATTATCAAGGGCATGTTTTGATTCATTTCCTAAAGTCAAGTCTCCATTTATTACATCACTCAAGACAAAAATGTTATGTCTGTCATAGATACTACCCCCTACAAAAAATTAAGATCCTAGAAAGGAAAATCACACCATATATTAAGGTTGATGTGGACTGGCTTGTTCATTTTGGTGCGGCCTTTGTGAGTGAAGAAGCCGCATAGCATGAAGTAGAGATGCGATTTAAAAAGTTTCCGTCAGCAATTCACTAAGTGAAAATTCACCGCCATGACAAATTTATCGTCAAGTAGAATTCACCATTCACTGTCATCGCGGTGGAAAATTAACTAAAAAAAATAAAAATCAAAGTTTTCTAAATATATATTAAAAAATATTAATGTGGTTAATTTTCACCGTCGTGAATTGCTGGTGGTGAATTTTATTTGACGGTGAATTTGTATGGTGGTGAATTTTCCCATGCTGACAATGAATTTTCCGACGGTGAATTTGCTGTCGACTTTATTGGAGGAGTCACATGTAAATTATGAAGCCTGTGTGTGAAACACCATTAATAAATGAGGACGTGTCTTATATTTAAATGAGTTGCAGATGAATACCACAAAAGTTGTCGCCTATTATATTCATACTGCAGTCACCTATTTTACATTGCCGCCATACCAGATTGAGTTTTAGCTACCAACTTCTTTATATCTTCTTGGCACGATTTATAGCTAATACAAAAAGGTCAGTAAGTTTTAATATTTACATGACTGTATGCAGAGATAATATTTAAAATTTGTTTACCTTAGCAGTGATAAAAGTATTCCAGAATGAATGAGAAATTATTGTAAAACTTCTTTTTTTGAGTTAATTGGACTCTATATATTCTTGTGAACTATATGTGAGGAGTAAACAAACCTTACAATTGATTCCACATACAAAACTCAGTGAGCGATACAGGTGATTTGTTTGACAGAATGGTAGCCAACTTGTTTAAAATTTTGGTGCCAAATTGGTCTAGAATATTAAAAGAATGTTGTGTCTAAGCCTATAATCCAAAAATGTCATCAATTAAAGTCACAAAAGCATAAACTCACTGAATCAAAATTTGTTACTTCACCCAAATCTATTGTGAGAGTTTGAAAATCTCAGAAAATAAATATGGGAAAATGTGGTCTTCGTTACAAGGGTTTTGTTGGCTCTTATGTCCTAAACTATTCTAAACCCATAAAATTTGTATCAGGGGGTCATATGAATAAATGCCATATTGAGTCTAAATTTTTTGATGATTGTGAAATTCAAAAATCTAATCAACCAAAAGAAATATAGACTAAGTCCAATAATGTCCAAATGTGTTACCATTGTGGACGTCAAGGTCATTTTTCCAATAATTTCTTTGATCTACACCCTTGTTCTTCATGTGGTCAACATACTCACAATTATTTTCATTGTTTTCAAATGAAAGTGCAAAAACCTATGTTACGTGTTGCTAATCCTTTGTTTGAACCAATCATAGGAAAAGACATTAGATGCTTCTTTAGATATTCCAGTTGTGACATGTGATGCCCCCGAGTGGGCCCCTAGCGGAAGGTGACGTAGGTCTGTCCGTGCGGTTTGTCCCAGCCACGTGTCCAGGGTCCTCGTCAGCGAGGCCTGTCCTGGGGTTGCCCCCTTAATGCAGGAAGATGTTGTTCACTACCAGTCCGGGCTTTTGGTGCAATGGTTACTAACTTGGTATCAGAGCCGAAGGTCTCGAGGTCGAGACTCGCAGAGTGTGGTGGGTTGTGATGCCCCCGAGTGGGCCCCTAGTGGAAGGTGACGTAGGTCTGTTCGCGCGGTTTGTCCCAGCCACGTGTCCGGGGTCCTCGTCAGCGAGGCCTGTCCTGGGGTTGCCCCCTTAACGTGGGAAGGTGCCGTTCACTACCAGTCTGGGGTTTTGGTGCAACGGTTACTAACTTCTGTAAAGAGCCTTGCTCAATCTGACTTTAATTATCCCAATTTGCTGCTTTGTAAATTTGTTAAACACTTTGTATGCAAGTGTTTACTTGCTGGGTTTGAGTTTCAGTTTGTTTGTTTGCTTGAAAGATGATAGATAAATGCTTCAAATACTTGTAAAAACAATGCATAAATGATAATACTAAATTCTAGATGCAAGGATGACTCTTTTTGTTCTTTTCCAATGCTCATGAATGAAATTCTAAAACCAAATGATCACCTACAGCCAGTTGATGTTTTTTCAAACAATTGGCATACATCTTAAACCAATGCTTTATAATTTGAAATGCTTGCTAGAACAATGATATGACCAATCCATTTATTTCTTCTTAATCAACAAATGGATGTTCAATACAAGATAGCTCTGAGATAGCCAAGACTCTTGGCACTTACATTATAACTGTGACTGTCATGAATGCACCTATAGCTGAATACTGAAATTCAATACAATAAGCTATACTATTAATGCCAAATGACAAGAAACCTGGTTATATGAAGTCGCCCAAGGTAGGAGCTAATGTAGAGATCGATCCTCAAGCAATGTAAGGATTTCTCTATGCAGATTGAATTAATCCTCCTAGCCGCCCCTGTTCTGATCAAACTTGGTAAAATAAATTAATGCAATCATTTGGATCCTCCAATCACTCCAGATTTTATCTCCATGTCCCTAAGGATGAGGTGCTCAAGGTGGGAAGTGAATTTGATGCAAGTGCTGACCTCCACAAACAAATCGATGCTTCCAAGGGCAATGTACAACTCTTTATCATCCCAAACATTCATCAATGCCACTATAGCGGAATACTGTAGCACGATACTGTTCACGTGGTACTGTAGCAAAACACTGTAGTGCGATACTATTCACATGGTACTGTAGCGCGGCACTATTCACGTGCCACTGTAGCATTTACTGTATCAGCCAACAACCCCCTACAATTTGCTCAAGACTTGAATAAATACTTCACCAATATGCTCAGATGAAAGGACAAAATTATCCTCTCCTTAATTGCAACCCTTCAAGAGATCTTTCACTCCTTCAGTTATGCGATCAATAGGAAGTTTCCGTTTCCAATGATCAAAGAAGAAAACTGCGAAAGCCCTAGGCTCCACAATAAAAATCAATCAAAATAATATTCATCAACTGGATATCGAGAATGAGCTCCTACCTCTCTTTTTATTCTTTCCTTAGGAGAGCTCAAACACCTTCCTGACCAATGTGGGATAAAAGATTTATTCCCTCATTAAATTATTCACTTAACACACATTAATATATTAAAGTGACTTTATTATTATAAAGTTACTTTATAACTTTATAATAATATTAAAATATTAAATAAATCACTTAAGTCACTTAAACTTTAATATCTCTTGATGTACTTGTCTGATTGCTAAGCCGTCTGAGCCAGGAGTCGACTCTCCCTATTCTCCATGTGATCGGATGCTCATCTAATAATAGAAACCCTGAATAGTGACTTACTATAACTAGTAAGTATGTGAAACTGAGTCTAGAAATAGCTGCAAAAGCCCAATCAAGGTCGACTGCCAAAATGCTCTGCTCAGGTGTCTTTCTATTAATAGGAACCCTGACTCTCCCAAAATAGTAACTTACTATAAATAGTAAGTGTGCCAATCTGAGTCAAATAACCTGTGCAAAGGCCAAAACCTGAATCCAGCTGAGGAGTAATGTCTCTAATCTCCGAGTAACTGCCATAGAGGACCCCCTATCCATAACTGTTAGCCTACAAGGGTCAAGTGATAGGCTAATCCTTACGAACTCTGATGCTCACAAAAATGGGGACATTACATGACATCTTTGACATAGATTGACTTAGATGCTCCAAATAAGGTTATGTTGAATGCTATTGAAGCTCCTATTGGTGATGACAATGATGTTGGTAATGCCATTAGTGTTGACATTGTTGTAGGTGACGACAATTTTATGGTAATGATAATTTTGATTTTGCTAAGAAATGTGATTGTGATGAATATGTTGGATATGCAGTTTATGAGTATTGTGATGATGTTAGTCCTTACTAATATATTTCAATTATTTGAGGCTACGAGGATAAAGATTTTGCATCTTGTTCAATAACTCCATTAGTGAGACCACATTGTTGACATTTTCTCTCTCATCTGCCAAGGGGGGAATCTTGTGTATATGTAAGATTCAAGTGGAGATTTCATAGATTATTGACACCTTGTGATTGGTGTGGTAATTACACTTCAATATTATGTTGCACCTAATGTGTGATATTTTAGATATTAATCTCAATGATTGCACCCAATGTATCTTATTTCGAATATTATTTTCGATGATAATGCATAGTTACCCAAGATTGATAGCTGATGACTACTCATATTGGCCACTAAAGTTTGGCCATTTTGTTAAAATTATAGCATGGACAAAAGAAGTCCCATTTTGAGACATGTCAAAGTAACAAGCTCATTAATAAAAGTTAAGCCCTGTCAAAGTATCAGGCTCATTATAAAAATTTGAGACCTGACAAAGCAATAGGGTCAATATCAAAGTTTGAACCCCGTCAATGGAATAGATTTAGTTCAAACAAATTTAAGACATATCATAGTAAGAGGCTTTAAAAAAATATTCAAATCGACCAATAAATATTCTTATCAAAATGTTTGGCCAAGGAAAGTTTGAGCAGTTCAAAATACTACATAGTTTCATGATAACCCCTTCAAATTAAAGGGGGGATGTTAATGTGTTAATCATCAAGGGTTAACACATTTGTAAATGTTGTAAACTACTTTCACTTTAGATAGTTATATGGCAGTTAAATTGTTCTTTTGCCTTTAAAATAAGAATGCAATCATTCCTATGATATGCAATAATATTTATTATCTATTTGCCCCTCCTGGGCCTAACATTTGTGGCAACTTTGTATATTTTGTTCTTGCATTCTCTTTGCTTCATGTTAATAACTTTGCATGTTTATGTAATGTTATGCCACAATCATATTTAAAAAGAATCTAACTATGCTTCAAGCTCAAGGTTTTGGGTCTTTCTTCATTAACATTGTTACATTCTTTATTGATGGTTTTGTTTGTGTAACACATTTAAATAACCATAAATGTGAGCAATATATCCTTTTTCTACATTGAGCAAGCTTGTCCTATCATGTCCACTTTATATGTTTTGGTTGCTATAGCATTAAGCTATTTTTCTGTTAATTATGATTTTTGAGGGAATTACTCTCCCAGGGGAAGTTTTTTCGCACCATGCCATGAAATGTGTGGATCTCTTTTAGTAAGGCTTCAATCTTAAATATTTCATGGAGGAAAAATCCATGCTACAAATAATTTTCTTCTTGATATAGTAATCTTGAGTGGACATGGCACAACCTAAGGGAAATGTGCAAGCTTTTGAGAACATCCTTTTCCTTTCAAGGGGTTGCTTGATATGCACAAAACTTTGTTGCTTAAGTGGGAAAATATCATATTGGGTTATTAAGTGCATGTCCTTGGTCATTCAGTTTAAGATATGCTATAAGGTTCTTTCATCTAATTAAATTTATTAGTCCTCCTACCAAGCAAGATGACTATAATAGACCACTTGTATACTAAGAGAGTTAGGGATCTCCTTTGGTTCAATGCTAAAAGGGACAAGGGAATCCACATGTACATGGAATATTAATTGTCTTCCCAAATATGTAGGAGGCATAGGCATGATTGATATTTCCATATAGGGGGCAATTGTTTGTTCAAAAAACATTGTAAGACATGAAAGGTTTTTCATTAGTTCTTATCAATCTTTTTATTTCCTCTAGTTCCTATATAGGAGCGAATTTGCACCCGTTGGGAAAATTCCCCTTTTACCCTTCTCCATTTTAGAAAACCAAATTCGAAGGCGAAATTCCACATAAGCCTGTTGCCTTTGTTACACTTGGCGCCCGTTTTGAGTGTTGGTAGAGGCGTTTTTGTTGAGGTCGCCCGCCCAACACGCTTACGTCCCTAACAGATTCCTGCATCTGGAGCCTACAGAGGCATTACAATCCCCATTGGGAGTCAACTTGTAACGCCCTCTTCAACCGACCAACCCAAATATTGCCGTTTTCTTCCCTCTTTCCTTCATATTCACTATTCATTCCTTCCGTTTTCATCTGGGGGGGACCTCTCCATCCTTTCTAGCTCTCTCTTCACCTTCTTGGGACTCTCCTCTCCCTTCCACAATCTCTTCACAAGCTCCAAACAACTTCTTCACCATATCCCATCACTCTTAAGCAACACTTTACACTTCACAACAACAACATCAACACTCCATCACTTCAGTAGAGCAAGTGTGGAACGAAACACCATGACAACAGAGGCTTGAGTTCCTCTCATTTTCTCCCCCACTAGCCTTGAGCGCTTTGGGCGAAGGTGGTAAGCTTTCACTCCTCTCATCTATTATTTGGTTGAGTAGCATAACACTGTTTTGTAGTGCTTTTGTGTTCTCTACTTCATTTCCTACTATTCTCTCTATCTGGCTGTCCGTGGAGGTGGGAACACTAAAGCGGGGGTTTGACTGAGGCAAACCCCTATATAGCCCCAACACTTTCTCTCTCTCTCTCTCTCTCTCTCTCTCTCTTGTGTGCAGGTATTGAAGACGTTCATGAGCTGGAGGCCTCATCACTCGCATGGTTGTAAGCATTTCCTTTCCTTTCTTCTCCTTATCTTTATCATTTCCATTCCAATTCTACTACATTTTGTTACCCTATCACTTTCTAGAAGTTCTTAGCAATTAGAGTAGAAGCATTCACTTTCCCATTTTATGTGATACACTTGCTTTCTAGTCTGTACGAGACACCAACGTGCCTCTGGGACGCCAGGGCGCCGTGCTGTCGTCCATGTTCTACGCTGCCATCATTTGGCCAAGAGCTTGTCAGTTTGTCCAAAGAATCTTTGTGACCTTCTCTTTTTGGTTCTAGAACTCTCGCCATTGTCCTTTGAGGTAGTTTAGGGTAGTTCGTCCCGTGAGGCTCTTTGAGTTAAGAGAACTTGTGAGTAGCGAATCCCCCTTCTCTACATTTTGGTGAACTTGACGTGAAGAATGTCTTTTTCGAAAACTAGGAATTTATTTACCCCTACTTGATGGGGTCAAAACTTTTGACTCGGTGTTTGGAATTTAGAACCGTTTGCACCGTTGGAAAGGTCTTCTAGAGAACTAGTTCAATTCCTAAAATACCAATGCTTTTGATAGTCAAATTTTAGGGACTGATGCAAATTTCGAACCCAAATTCCGCTCCGAAGACCTCCGAAAATGCAATTTACTAGAACATAGAAAATACCGAAAAAATTATAATGAATTTAATATCTTCTTTTATTAGTTTTGTATCTAGTTTTGTTCAAAATGTTAATGATATTTTATTTCATGCATGTGATAGTGACTTGGCTTCACCCATGTCACTTTGTATCTTTGATCCTTCTCATGAGAGTCCTCCCCCTTCAGAGGATATCTTGTTGCAAGAAGATGAAACGTTGATACCTTTCTAAATGTTACTCTACCTTCTATTCATTCCAATGCACTATCTCCTAGAGATGATGTATTTGTGAAAGACAAATCTCCTACTCATTCCAATGCACTCCCTTCTAGAGATGATGCATTCATGAATGATGAATTTCTTATCTATTCTAATGCACTCTCCTCTAGAGATGATGCATTAGTGCATGATGAATCTCCTTCCACATTTGATCATGTTTGGATCGATGTTGAGAATATGTATTCAAATAATTATTCTACTAGTTGTGATGAGTTTGTAAATGTATTCTATGTCTCAGTTGCCCCTCAAAGGCATAAGAGACTAGTCATTTACGTGACTCCAGCTAGTTCTTCTCCTAAAAGGGTTTGTTCTATTGATGGTGTTCCATTTGATAGAGATTCCCTTGATCTTTCTAAGGCTCCCTCTTATGGAGCGGTAGCCCGTACCTATGATACTAGAATGAATAAACAACTAAGCCATCTTCAAGCACCTAAACCTACGACTAAAGCACCTAGTGATTATGATCTTGTCGAGCAACCTCAAGTTACTCCGGCTAAGATCTCACTGTGGGACTTGCTTTAGTCTGCTCCGGTTTATCAAGGTATGCTTCAAGAAGCCTTGCAAAAGATTCTCTTGCCTTATTCCGCTAAGCCAATAGATGCTGATGCATTGATAGCTCATATTCGTGCGGATTCGCCGAATATTATATTCTATCCACAAGAAATCTCACCTCTGGAAGTACAAAAGCAAGCGGATCCTCTAATGATTATAGTTAATATTAATAAGATTGGTATTAGACGTACTCTCGTTGACGTTGGTTCAATGCTCAATGTATGTAGCATTGATCTATTACCTAAGATTAATATTGATCCATCTTCTATTAATGCTTCTTCTGTTGACATTCGTGGGTTTGATAATGTTGATCGACAACCTTTAGGCATGATAGTCTTTCTTTTGAGGTTGGGACCCGTTACTATACCCACTCTTGTATATGTTATGTCGGAGAAGTTACCTTATAACCTTCTTCTTGGTAGACCATGGATTCATGCTATGGGTGCAGTCCTGTCTACCTTACATAAATCTATTAAGTTCATTTGTAACAATAAAGTAGTCACAGTTAAGGCTGACCCTGAGGCTATGCACTTATGTGAGATGGCGGTTGTTGGTCAAGCTTCGATTGTGCCTACTCTTATTCCTTCAATATCTTCCAATGTGTCGATGTTTACTCCAACAGTACCTACTACAAAGGATACTTTCGAGATAGATGTCCCTAAAGGAGATCCTTCTGAAGTGAGAGATCTTAAGTCTGCTCCTTCCACCTCTTCTCAAAGGAATGCATGTCTTGGTTATGATTGGGGTCCTCTAGACTTTACAAATTCCTTCATTCAGGAATATAAAGTTGACCCGATCCGCTTAGACCTTTCGATGACATCATTCACACCTGCTATCGAAGATGGTCATTCTTTTGTATCGCAAGATAATGTGAATTCGAATTGTAACGTCCTTAGCATTGATCCTTCTTCTAAGGAAGACGATTACACTTCTGCTAAAGAGGATAATGCTAACAGTCCTATCAAGAAGGATGATGACAATATCGTAGAAGAGAATGTTCCCCTTTGCTGGAATAATGCTCTCTATGAGGATCCTCTTTCTTGCCAAGATTTGCAAACACGTTATGGCCCTAGCTTTAAGCTCGTCTCTAAATATGGCTATGAGCGTAAAGATTGTGGGCGTCATGAACAGGCATACAGGTCCCTATAGAATTTGCGCCTCATAAGCGTAATTTGGGACTTGGTTTCTTGAATAAACAATCTGAACAAGAACCACGGTTGAATGTTGACATGATGTCCACTCAACCTTGTTCTTGCGGATTGATCCATCCTCCTTTGTCTTCTGTCTTCATATCTTCTTCTTGTGGGAAGTCAAACTTTTCTCTGCAAGAGAAAGGGTTGCTTCCTGCTCCTCATCCTTTATCTGAGCAAGAGAGTATTTTGTTGTAGCTTCTAAAAGCCCGCTTAATTACTCTTCCTCCTCCTACACGCAAGAAATTTCACAAACATAATAAAGAGAAACATTCTTTCTGTGCATACCATTGAGTGCCTAGTCATTCCACTAGCGAATGTGAGGCCTTGAAGGATAAGATATAATAGCTTCGTGATTCAGGTGCCTACTGATGCTTCTGCCTTTTCCAGTGCATGACAAGTGATATTGAGGTTTACCTCTATTCTATTCTAAGTATCTTGCATGGTTCTCCTCCCCTCTATACTAGGGGCAGTGATACCTTATTTTGGAGATGTGCATCCTTCTTAAGGACCCCCTCTCTCATCTATATCTTTTAATTGAAACGTCCCTTGAGTGGACCCTCTTCCTTTTGAAGAGTTCCCGAGGGAGCTCTTTGAAAGCTTTTCTCTCGAATGAATTCATTGGCGTCTAGCTTGGGGGCAACCCGACTAGACCTTTTTCGCATCTTTGTGTCTAGCTCGAGGGCAGCCCCTCTAGACCTATCTTTGCGTCTAGCTTGGGGGCAGCCTGACTAGACTTTACTTTTCAAACAATGCGTCCCTTGAGTGGACCCCTCTTCCTTTTGAAGGGTTCCTAAGCGACCCCTTTGAAAGTCTAATGATGGTCTGCGTGACTGTCTGCTTGGTGGTACGGGCTTTCCTCCTCGAGCGAGGATTGCTTTTATCACTTTTACTTGGTGATACTGGTTTTCCTCCTCGAGTGGGGATTACTTTTATCACTTTTACTTTGTGGTATGGGTTTTCCTTCTTGAGCGGGGATTTCTTTTATCACTCTTACTCAGTGATACGAGTTTTCCTCCTTGAGCGAGGATTGCTTTTATCACTTTTACTCAGTGTTACAGGTTTTCCTCCTCGAGCGGGGATTGCTTTTATCACTCTTGCATTAATTTCTATCTTTCTCTTCTGAATTGTATATACCGGATCGAAGATCTGCAATCTTCTTCATCCTGAGTATATGCTCTTTCTTCATCTTCGTAGTTCTACAGAACTATGAAGTCCTCTTTTGACCCTGCACGCTCGGGTTCGCTAGATCACAATATGCTTTCTCGACGGTTCAGGTATATATCTCTAACCCTATATCTTCTTCGATCTACTTTACCGAAGCACTCACCAGTGTTCGTGCTCGCTAAAGTGGGGGAAAAATGTATAAAAGCAAATTTGCACCCCTTGGGAAAATTCCCCTTTTACCCTTCTCCACTTTAGAAAACCAAACTCGAAGGCGAAATTCCACATAAGCCCACTGCCTTCGTTACACTTGGCGCTCGTTTTGAGTGTTGGTAGAGGCGTTTCTGTCGGGGACACTTGCGTGACGCACAAACATCCGTGCGGCGCGTTTACGTCCCTGACATATTCCCGCATCTGGAGCCTGCAGAGGTGTTACAATCCCCATTGGGAGTCGACTTGTAACACCTTCAGCCGATCGACCCGAATTTGGCTGTTTTCTTCCCTCTTTCCTTCATATTCACTATTCATTCCTTTCGTTTTCATCTGGGGGAGACCTCTCCATCCTTTCTAGCTCTCTCTTCACCTTCTTGGGACTCTTCTCTCCCTTCCACAATCTCTTCACAAGCTCCAAGCAACTTCTTCACCATATCCCATCACTCTTAAGCAACACTTTACACTTCACAACAACAACATCAACACTCCATCACTTCAGTAGAGCAAGTGTGGAACGAAACACCACGGTAACAGAGGCTTGAGTTCCTTTCATTTTCTCCTCCACTAGCCTTGAGCACTTTGGGCAGAGGTGGTAAGCTTTCACTCCTCTCCTTTATTATTTGGTTGAGTAGCATAACACTGTTTTGTAGTGCTTTTGTGCTCTCTACTTCATTTCCTACTATTCTCTCTATCTGGCTGTCCGTGGGGGTGGGAACACTAAAGCGGGGGTTTGACTGAGGCAAACCCCTATACAACCCCAACACTTTCTCTCTCTCTTGTGTGCAGGTATTGAAGACGTTTACGAGTTGGAGGCCTCATCACTCACACGGTTGTAATCATTTCCTTTCCTTTATTCTCCTTATCTTTATCATTTCCATTCCAGTTCTACTACATTCTGTTACCCTATCACTTTCTAGAAGTTCTTAGCAATTAGAGTAGAAGCATTCACTTTGCCATTTTCTGTGACACACTTGCTTTTTGGTCCATATGAGATGCCAACGCGCCTCTGGGACACCAACACGCTGCACTGTCGTCCATCTTCTGCACTGTCATCCTTTGACCGAGAGCTTGTCAGTTTGTCTAGAAAATCTTTGTGACCTGCTCTTTCTGGTTCTAGAACTCTCATCGCTATCCTTTGAGGTAGTTTAGGACAATTCGCCCCGTGAGGCTCTCTGAGTGAAGATAACTTGTGAGTAGCGAATCCCCCTTCTCTACATTTCCTAATGGGAAACAAGATTGAAAGGGGTACCCTTCTCTTCTTAGTGCATGTCAAAATCTTGGGCACTTAAGTAACCAAGAATATGTGCAATACTTGTGAGAGCATCAAACCTTGTATTAAATTGGATAGACATAAGTTTGAATCCTTTGAATGTTCCCTAATTAGCTCCTCTCTTTTCAAAGCTTAGGTCTCAACACCAAGTGTAGGACAATTTCTTTCAATCCAAGTACATAGTCCACCCATATTGCTAGGAAAAGGAACTCCGAATAAGGCTTTATCTTGGGTATTATCATAGTAGTTGTCTAACTCAAAAACTTGTTAATGCCACATGCAAACTCCATCGAGCTAATAACCAACACAATTCCTTGATGTAGGCATTTTAAGTCTAGAATGAGTTGAGAAGCCAAAGGATTTAAGATTGTATATTCAACGAATTCCTCCTTTTTCTAAAATTAAAAGGGTAAATAATTGGACAATTTCTTTCCATTCATGGATGGACTTTGATTTTGAACAATGGTGAGCTATTGCCTCCAAATAGTATATTCTTCTCAAGGACAATTCAATTCATTGAATTTTGCCCCTACAATTGGGATTTCAATTTCCAATTCTAATTTGGGTGTTGCACCTTCCAATTCCTTTTAATTATTCATAAGGAACAAAAACCTATCTATACAGATGGCATTGATATTTTTATCTTTTCTTAGTTGAACACAAAGCCTTCTTTATCTTGATAATGAGAATGCAAGTATTTGTTTGGTAATAAAGTTAGCTCTTCTGCAAATTCAAATCAAGAGTAATAAAGATCCTGTGGAGGTGGAGGACTTTGGAGGACAATGAATTTTGGGACAACATCCCATGTGGAGTCAACAAGGTGTAGTTCAACAAATATTTAGTTGGGCCTCAAAACAGCCCTCACTAGCAAAGCTCACACAAGCCATTCCAAGAGCGGGCCCTATTCTCTTCATTGATGCTCTAGCAACCACTCTAGATGGAGTGCCTCCCCTCAAAGGCCTCACCCTCTTTCCACATCCTAGAATGAACAGTTTTTGCACCTAAGGCATGATAAACAATTCCCACTATGCAGTTAGCCATTTCTCATGGTCAGATTCGGCAAGAGAATCAAAATCACAGTAAAGTTCTGCTACTAATTTTGGGTAGAACATAGCTGATATGGTTGATCCCATAGTCATTCGATGGGACAGTTGGAATATATCCTGGTGATAATGACCCTCCTCTTGCTGCTACCACTATAGCCCATTTTACTTAAGTCACTTATTGGGTTTTTTCTGCCTAACAAACAAATGTGTTCAAAGTTTACTAAGACCTTTAAGACTGGATTTGAAAATTTAGTTAATCCTTCTGTGTTGGGTTCTATGCTCATTATGCAGAGTTTGATTCCTTTGCTGCACATTATTTTGATGTAAAGCTCTAACTGTTGTAAAGAATAATCATAAATCCATTCACGAAGAACTAAATACTACAAAAATACACAAAAGGGCTTAGAAGAACCCACAAATACTTGGCAAGCCACAAGCTGCATCTAATTAACCATCCGATTAGTTAACCATCAACCCATTTCTTCCCTTATACTTAAAAGATAACTTTGCATATAGGTTACTACCGTAACTGTAAACATAGCTAGCCAGATTGCCATAAACACCGTTCCTCTCTAACCAACAGAAACTTCCATGCATGTGACAAGTACTATGAAGAAAAAACTGATTTTAGTATCAACATGGGCATCCTAAAAGGTCGCAATGCATTTGATATCTTCCCCTAAAATCCTATGTTTTAACAGGGGTAACGAGCCAGGAGTCCTAATTAAGACTAACATACATAACTATTGGCCACTTTGATTTGTGATAACCTTAAGATACATCACTCTAATTTTGATAACCCTTTACCTTATGATAATTGTCCTAATTATCATAGTAGTTGTCTAATTTTGATAACATACATAACTATTGGCCTCTTTGATTTGTGATAACCTTAAGATACATCATGTGTTGAGGCTTTTTCCAAGTGCTAGCTGTTACTTTATTTTTTAAACCCTTTACCTTCTGCTGATAGTAGATGTGAGGAGTAACCAATTCTGATATATTTAAGGGACTAGGCTAGAGCATCCTGATGGAAATGCAAGAAAACACATCAAAATTAGGGTTATAAGGATTAAGTTTAATGTGCATTTAGACAACGGACATTTTATAATGTTGTTATGGGAAAAGACTTGAAACCACCATGATATAAACAGCTCATAAACAGTGCTCTAATGATTACAGGTTTGCCCAGTGATGTTTTATATAAAATAAATAAATCAAATTATGTATAAACTTGGCAAATAGCATGAAGCAATTATTCTAATCTTCAAACAAATTTCTGATCTAATATAAAATATAATAACAGAAACTTTTTATAATTTTCAAACCCAAATCCCTATTAGATACCTGAATTTACAATTTGCAATCACATCAGTATATGCATCCATGTAAATCAGCATACTGATTTGTAAAACAAATAATTACAATAAGGTCCCGATATAAGCTACAATAAGAATGATAACCAATAAACTGGATTACCAATAAACACATAAATGAAGACTCAAGGTCACTCCAATGAATGCAATGACACCATATCCTTCACTTGCAGAAAATATGAAGTCTAGATTCTA
Organism: Sequoiadendron giganteum; assembly: GCA_007115665.2. Lineage (NCBI taxonomy): Eukaryota > Viridiplantae > Streptophyta > Pinopsida > Cupressales > Cupressaceae > Sequoiadendron > Sequoiadendron giganteum. The sequence goes on from CM021106.1 coordinate 561,340,795, forward strand.
GACAGATATGCAAAGCAGGAATGTTTAGTAATTAATGGAAAAAGTCACCAACCCAAAGTAGTCCAGTTAAGTTAGATTTCAATGTTACAAAACAAAACGAGTCCATTCAAGTTACTGCTCTCCCAATGCTGCTTTGATGTCCTTCTGCACAGTAAAAGGTAATTGGTCTTTAGGTCAGGGCCAATTTGGCATATGAAACCCCACTGGAAGAAGTCATAAATGATTCGATTCTGAAATCAAGATAAATCAAATGAAGATAATATAATAAAAAGAGCGTTCAAGCCAGGATCAAACTAGATAGAAATAGTTAAATATCAAACTTCTTTTAGAATGATACTTGCCAAGATGCTTTTCCATGCATGTTGAACAAGCCATACCTCAATACCCAGTGGGGATGTTGTGGGTGAGTATCGACCAATAACATGACCGTCTTTGTTAACCAAAAACTTGGTAAAGTTCCACTTGATGCGCGATCCCATAAATCCACCTTTACTTGACTTCAAAAATTTATAGATGGGAACTGTGTTTGGACCATTCACATCAACCTAAATAAAGAAGAGAAAAATCATATCAGAAATTTTACAGTAAAAATCCTTATCAAGTCTAGAAATCAAATAAATCTGTTTCAAATCAATGGTGTCAATGTTAGGGTCACAACTACTATAGAAAGTCTGCAGGGCGTGAGCATCCTTTGGTTGAATTGCTCTCAGTTGATCAATTTACTTGATTACCTGATCAATGCATACAAAAAACAAGAGATCCCTAATTGATTTACTTTAGATCACTGATCAACATGATGATAATCATAGCACAGGAATAAAGCATCGGATCTGCAGTCACCAGATCTGAAAGTGCTCACAGTAAATAGATCTCAACGAATTTCAGCAATTAGGTAGAATTTTGGTACTCCAGTATCGATCATTATTCTTGGTCTTGTATCTCTTTGTGTCACAGCTCTAATTGTAACCGGGTCCTAAATTTTGTATTGTCACGTTGATATGGATGTTCAACTGAATGTGAAACCTAACTGCCATAACGGTTGGCCCTAAATTTCTATAATGTTGTCTTGTATGTTGTTTTATCTGGATATAATAACAGTTGTTTTAGTTAGTTGCTAAAAGTTAATCATTTTAATGATACAGGTAATGAGGTTAATTATGGTGTTTATGAATGTGTTCTATAATTTCGTATATAGCTTTATGATTTAATTTTATATGGAAATTGTTGATGTTTCAGCGTCAGGATAACACTTCCAGTCGATGATGATGATAAATTAAATAATAGCCTATGGCTATTTAATTTATAGAGATTCCGATTTGTTGAAGAGGCATGAATTAATGAAGAGATGTATTTTTGATGAGGCCGACCTCATGCTCCTTGGATGCGATTTACAAAGAGACATTCTTCTTCATTGGGATGCGATTTTATGAAGGATCACATTCTTCTATGTGGGCCGACTTGTTTTTTGAAAGGTCACGTCCTCCTCTTCACTTAATATATATATACTCGATGGTACCTCATTGTTGAATATAGAAGTTTATCAAGGAAGTTCGCATTATGCAGAGAAGTTTGATCTGAGCAGTAGATCATCATTTGTAGCAGCAGATTGTTTTCAAGGAGAAACATATTCATTTGGTAATTGCATCTAGGAGAGGTGCGAATCATTCATTGTATCAAATTCGACCATGTGTTGGGCCTGAGTTGTAAGCAGAATTCTGCTCTTATCACATAATATATATGCAATATATTTGCTGGGTTTTTCCCCCTCGAGTTGGAGGGTTTTCCCAGGGTATCTTATGGTGTTCATTGTCTTATGTGTTGCATTTTCTGATTGCTTTCATTTCTAATCCTATAACTAACATGGTATCAGAGCGGGTTTAGGAAACTCAATCAGTTTTGTCTAAGCAACACTGCAGGCTGAAAGGAACCCATGAATTACTACCATTAAAAGAGGCATGAAGGATATCACTACCGTTGATCCTTCCGTGAGGAGTCGAATGTGCCAGGAGAGTGGAAGAACCGATTTCATAAGGATTTCGCATAAATTAAAATAATCATGGATGGACGACTGAAGCCTTGAAGTCATTGGTATGCTGAGTCGAAATCCTCTTCTACCGAACCTTGATCTGGGAGAATATAGCGGCGATCTTAGGAGATCGATTTCTAATTGATGGAGTCTCTGGCTCTTGCATTACTCAGGCCACTCTCATAACTATCATAGCAATTGCAGTTGCAACATTCTGGAGAGTCGACTAGCTCAGATACTCACTGCAATCTTTGTATACTCCTGTGTGTTGATCGGTGATAGCCTGGCTGCTTGTGGCGCATTCGGGATAGCCCTTGAATAATGGCATCTGCACTGACATAGATCTGCTAATATCTTTATTATGAACCAGATTGAGTTGATAGCCCTCTGGTTTGAGACATTTCATTATTTCCTGTAAATTGATTTTGGCTGCAGTTGTGGGAGTTATTGCAAGCACACTCGGGCTCAATCTTTAGTAGCCTCTGTGAGCAGCTGATTTACATGGTAAAGAAGTCACGGAAAAAATCACTACAGACCAGTCAGGAGGTGCCTGCTTGGGAATTATCAGCCAGTCCAATAAATAGTTGGTGACTTGTTGAGCGGCTCAAAGTCTAAGAACAGTTAAAGACTCATTCGTCAGATCTTCGTGGCCTCAATTCTCCTCTCTTAGCATCGAAAGGAGGAACCATTGTGGGATCAACTCATATGTCACTAGCACATTGCATGCCTGCCTCATGCCTTATTCCCTTCAGGCTTATTCACCATGCTATTCTTTCTTTTCTATGGCTATCAAGTTTAATTGAAAAAAAAATGGCCATCAGGAATAGCATGGAAACCAAGGAGGTCGGAGCCTTAATCCTCGGGTCATTATGGCAGTAAGGTGCCTGATATTGACATTGTTGAGTGAAGGGACCTGTGTCACCTGGAAATTAAATTAACACTGCTATGGGAGTCATCGATTATCAGCTCTTGCGAAGGACTGACTTGCAGCGATCGACACCACTGAAAGGGTGGAGAGAGCAAATATTATGATCATTGTTTAAGGATATCGATCCCTCATCTTTATTGCGTACAAGATTCTAATGAGATAAGTATTGCATGGTTGAATAATGTTCATGAATTTGTTATGTAGTTATTAATTCATCCCATACCATTGAGATAGTAAATCATGTATGCTTCCGGCATTGGTATTTCTCTTATGAATAGCTAAGTCTATAGTAGTAATCTCTCCTTAATGTCTTCAGGACGGATCTAAAAGCGTAAGAGATTGCTTTCAAGAGAAGAAGAGCTTGGTGCATCCCGTAGGCTGAAGCGTGAAGTCACAACTTGCAGTCATGGGACTGAGTTGGTGGCTAGAGGGAGTTCACCTCCAAAAGTCTTCTTTGCAATCTCTGAAGCAGGGATCTAGAGGGAGTTTTGTAACTCACTAAGAAGAAGTGAAGATTACCGTATTGCAAGGCTAGGTGTTAAATCCTTAGAGGATCCTTTCAGCTGCTGAGATCATAATTGCTCAAGACTGTTATCCGAATTTGACATTGGTAGCTCCACAAACCTATTCAAAATAGTGTGATCATGGATGAGGTCGAAGAGGACAGCCTTGAATATATACAGAGGTGTGTGCTGGAAATCATTTCTCTAAGGCAAGTGTTGCAGTCAATCTTGGACGATGAGGTCAGGAGGTTGATGCAAGTGCTTGAAGTTTCAGAGGGAGCCTATTGAACCTAAAGAAGATGGTTGTGATGCTGATCAGAAGAGTACCTTTGGATGTTGTTTCAGGTTGAGGTCTGTGATGATATCCTGGTGTAACAGGAGGTAGTCTTCTGTGGCACTGAGTACAACAAAGGCCGAGTACATTACAACTTGTGTGGCAACTCGAGAAGCAGTGTGGCTTTGGAAGCTCCTTGCAAGATTGTTTGGACAATCATTGGAGAAGACTGTCATCCATTATGATAATCAAAGCCTTGAGAAGCCTTCTGTCATTCCAGTGTTTCATGACAGAACTAAGAATACCACTATATCAAAGATAGGGTATTGAGGAAAGCAGTTCAGTTGGTATATCAACACCGATGGGCAGATGGCAAACATTCCCACCAAGCATCTCTTTAGGATAAAGTTTGTGTACCTACGAGACAAGCTTGGTATGGTGGAGAATACAACCTTAACTAAGAAGGAGTCTCAGTATCAGTGATCCTCTTTAATGAGTTCTTCTCTGTGAGAGAAGTTTGAGGTGAAATCCCTTGTTAATGAGTTCTTCTCTGTAAGAGAAATTCGAGGTGAAATCCCTTGATTCCACCTTCTGGGAGAGCCATGGTGGATGTCATGTGTGTGACTCCATGACAACATCACGTGAGAGAGTCCGTGATGAGTTTGAATAGCTAGCTATCAGCAGAAGGTAAAAGGTTTAAAAAATAAAGTAACAGCTAGCACTTAGAAAAAATGCCCCTTTTCCCACATAGCGAGGAGGGAAGAATGGGTGGTAATAAAACAAGGAAGAGGAGGACTATTAAGGCATTCTGGTTTTTGAAAAGAGGAGAACAGCTAGAAGGAGGAGGAAAGGGTTGTGTGTGAACAAGAGGTAGAAAAATCTCTACTCGGTTCTTTTATAGGTATGTGATCCCAGTTTAGTCCTTCAATTTGCTTGGGTAAAATGAAGTTCTTTGTGAAGGAAGGTCAAAAATTGGCTGTTGGGAATGACAAATTAGCTAAAACTGGAAATAATAATAAAATCTTATGTATTCTCACCCAACAATGCTGGTCACTCTCTCAACTCCATTTCATACAAATGTTATATGCTGATTAGATGTTGGTTTAATAACAATCAATAGACTTTTATGATTAAAGGTTTCAGTACTTTAAACCATTACTTAACTGATTGGAACAAATCTAGAACAAATAGACCGTTATGAAAATGTTGCTTAAATAAGCTAAAAGGCTGAATTATACACTAGCTGAGGAAGGAGAATTTCGTAAGGGTTGTTGAAAACTGAGTGGCCAATAAACAAAATAATGATTATAGCTAGACTATGGTTGATAAGTGGAATTTTAGGGAAGCAAAATTTTGCACAAAAGGATTTAGGAGATATTGGTTATTAACTTGCATATGACTGCTGTAGCATTTTACATCAGCCATGGGAAAGCTGGTGAAACTATGAGTTTTCTCATGACTGCTGTATTAATATACAACAGGCATAGGGAAGCTCAAAACAGCATATTGACTTTGCAAAAAAGAAATTAAATGTCAATAATATAAGTTATTTTTAAAACATTGTGATGCTATAGATATGAGGTTCGTTTCTAGCACCTTGTCCTAAAACTTGTGCATTCATCAACAACTTTTATTCTAAGATCTCCGCACTTATGACCAACAATCTAATGCAAATCTTGGATAGCTTTGTAATCTTTAACATAGCAGATAAAGTATATTCAGCACAAATGTTGTTGGTTCCTTGTAATATGCAAAGAGGAAATAATACCCTTGAGTATAATCTTACCTTATTGGTTAATGGAAGTGCCAATATTATTGTAACATGATAAATTGCTGAACAATTGATTACAGCCTAAGAATTTAAAAGTAATCATGCAATAAGAGGACCTTCAGTTCCTAGTTCAGGACTAAATAATAACCAAGAGTGTACATATAAATTCTTACCTAGCATGTGTAAAGAGGTGCCAAGTGACTACCGGGATAGACCTGAGGGATCAAATAATAAATAAATGCTTTGGCCAAAGCTTTTGATTCAAATAAGAGTGGATTGTTTGAATTAAAATTGAGTCACTTCATGGGTAAGGGACATATGCTTAGATATTTTTGCTTGGGGCATTAATAGGTTGCATATGTTAGTTATTCCATAGTTGCACAAATTTCACACATGTTAGCCACGGATTGCTAGACTCTTCGTGATGGGTCGGGCTCCCTTTGTGGGGTAGCACAAAGAAGCCAATGGCTTCGTGGCAGGGCAGATATCGTTCCGGTGATGCTATCTCTCTCTCTCTCTCTCTACCCTCTTCTGCTTCAAATTAAGGGGAAAGGATAGAAGAGGATTGGCTTAGTTGCTTATTTAAATTTGGATTCTAATTCCAATGTGTTACTGGTTGTGAGGTACATGATTCTTATTTCAGTTTATAAACTTAATCATGCCCTAGTACTATGAATGCTTTAGCTGCTATGATAGAATGTTCATATGCAAATCTAGTAGAATGTGTTGCCTCACTATGCAATTAAATTTTCGTTCTTATGGATGCAACAGTTGGAGTATTTTTCTTTAGTCATTATGTTGATGAGATTGTGCAATGCTATTCATTTGTACGTAAATCGTAAAACTGGTACTTGTTGCATGTTGGGTACCTGTTGTTACATTTGGTATCAGAGCTTTAGGTTAAACACTAGGGCCTTTGTCTACCTCGCTTGATGCACTCTTATTCTTTCAGGTATCTATACAGGGGAAAGAAGCATCATGCAATGGACTCAAGAGTTTGGACTTGGAGGTCCTAATGAACAGCAAGACAAACTAGATTGTATCCTAGCTATGCTAACCGATACCCGAACTAGGATGGATGCCTTGGAGCAGGAAGTTAAAGAAAGTCGTTCAGTGCCAAATCAAAGCACAAACCATGAAACATCTTCCAGCAAACAAGGCAGTGCTGAAAAAACTTTGATTGAAGAAGTAAGGCTCTAAAATAAGCGGGCTAAGATTGAGAGTGAATTGGCAAAATACCTTAAAAAGGTGGTGTTGACGTGTTTTTTATGACGACATCAACACAGAATAAAGTTGTCCAACGGTCACTCTATTCTCTCTTGATCAAAGTGTCCCACATGCTAAGATTGCTTGAAAGTTCATGCGTTCGACTCCAAGGTTCCTTTTATTGCGAATAGACTCAGTTGGTTGATGTGTTTTGCTGGATTATTCCAAGGGGACTTACGTAGTTGTTCGATGTTGTGAAGCAATTAGGACATGAAAGATTTGACAATATTGTCCTGGTATCTGGACTGACCCGGAAAATGCTGAATTTAAAGGGAGTAAGGATAGGAAGTCTACAATCTACTTCTAAAGGGTGGAGGACGAGGATCGACTTAAACAATCTTCAAACCAAGCTTTGCTTTGTCTCCTTTCAGACAACTTCCACAAAGTTGGTGCAATCTTCAAAGGATGAGAGAAATATTCAAACCATGACACAACATGTTCATACCATCACAACGATGCATATGGACATATGAGCCACAATCGAAGTTAAGCGCTATTACTCCAGTTGACCACGCAAGGCGAACTTACCATCAGTAAGCCCGCTAGTGGTATGGATGAAAGAAGATATGCTCAAATCACAACGCCACACTCCACAATTAACAACTACTTGCATAAGCAAAGTCTACTCTACTCTATCCACTTGAATTGGAAAGACGAACAAGCCTTGCTAGCTACTCACAATAGAAGATAGAACCACCAAACAATGATAAATCTTTATATTATGAGAGTGTTCACAACAACTTCTTACAAAATCCTCAATGGGAAAACTTCCTTTCCTCCTCAATCTAAGCTAACTTCTAAGCTAAATGCTATATGCCTTCTACTCTCGCTCTGATTCAATTCTTGATCTTATGTCTAATAGATTACAAATGAGGGGGGATGCCCCTTTTATAGCTAGCCCATTTCAACGGACGGCTCAGATTGAATTACAATGAAGGGCTTAGATCGAGCCACCTATGCCCTGATTAGGGTTTCTGCCCTAAAAACCGCCACAGAGAGGAGTGGGCAATGAATGCACAGAATATTCTCCACTCCCCTGCAGGAATCATAATGAGCAATTAATGCCCACTACCATCATCAAGAAGATCTTCATCAAGCAGCGTGTTCCCACTGGCCTTCTCCCAGATAGCAAACTCGATCAACCGGGCCAATACCGCTTCAACCTCCTGGGCATAAATCGGTGGAATGTGGTTGAGCTGGAACTCCAATACCGCTACCGTCTGTCCGTGCCGGATGTAAGACTTCGTCCATGCCGCTAAGGCGTCCTGGGTATGCTGAATTATACTGGAGAAAGTGGAGACATTCTCAAAGTCATCCAGGACAAGCGACCTCGCAGCTGAGAAAAATGGAGCCAGTTTATCTTTCAGGCCATCAGCAGTTATTTCCTCTGGGGCCAACTTTCTAGCAAATATGGCTTCTAATGTATTAAGGACTCCCTCCAAGATGTTACCCATTGCCTTCCTCACTCTGGCCGAATCTGCCTTTGCTGCATCGTGAAATCCACGGCCTGTGACCACCGAGGAGTACCAACTGGTGAAATCATACCTGTCACCATCCTGAATCACACCTCCATCCACCAACGTGTGCAGAGGTATATGCATCAAAGCCCCCAAACGAAGTACAGTCTTCGTCTGATAGATGTGGGTATCGCCCCAGGCCTGATCCACCATGTCAATCCGTGCCAAAATACTTGAGGCCTGCCGATAAGCATTGGCGAGGTCCTCCATGAATTTCCTTGTCTCAGTACGAACATGGCTAACCCACTTGTCCGCTTCCGTTTCCATCTTCTTTAAATCCTCTAAGCCAACAACTGACTCCCTCGGAAGCTCTGGTGGACATTCTACTGTTGGGTTTGCCGATTCACCTGGACATGCTAGACTCTGCACATATCCTATCAAGGTTTTGTGCTCCTCCTTCAATTTCTTATACTTCCCTTCCGTGCGGAGTAACTGATCCTTCAGTGCCTGATAGGAGTTATCGAACTCCTCGACAATTTGGGCTCCCGTAGGATGACCCAACTCCACGGTGGTGATCACATAGTTCTCGGGCCTCTCCTCGGTTCGATCACAATCCTCCCTCGGAACAGCCACCTGAAGTGTGCGAGAGCCTGACTCATCAGTCGAGATCTTTGAAAACTTCCTGGCCCTTTTCTTTTCTGGTGGCGCACTGATCCTCCTAAGGAACTCCTCCATCTCGATGGCCGGATCCGTATCATCCTCGGGTTCTCTTCTCATTCTGTCTGAAAGCCAATCCGGCACCGTCTGCTGCGGATTGCAAACGACGAGGGGCTGTTCTTCTGTTGCCTCCACCTCGTGTACCTCTTCTCTTCTTGCACTGCTCTGCTCGGGCTCATCATCTTCCACGAGCTATGTATCTCCTGACCCTTGGGTCCCCTGTTCTGTGTTTTCCTCTTCCTCCAATGTCATGTCCAACATCTGTTGGAAACGAGTGTCAGCCACTGTTTCATCTTCTTCTTCTTGTTGGCCAACCCTGGATACACTGACGCTTATACTATCTGATTCTCGGATGTTGGGTTGATCCACCTCCTCAAGCTCCCGCTCTTCACCCAATCCTGCCCTCTGATCAGCAAACAATGAAATCACTCTCAAACTCGAAGACCGAGTTTGTGAGTGCATAGGTGATGCTTGTTCCATCCTCAACGGTATCGGCTGGGTTGGTACTTCTACTTGTGCTTCCGGTGTTTGAGCAACCTGTTTTCCCCTTTTCACCGATAGCGGCCTTGGGTCACCCATCAAGCTATAAGTAAGGGCGATCGATCTGCTCTTAAGTCTGCATACATGTCTATCGACCCAAGCCCTTGTGAAAGTCAACACTGGAATAGAGAGTGTGTCCAAGTCCATGATTTCTGGCTCGGACCAATCAGGTGGTGGGACCGGAGTATCCCTAACTGAACCATAGTCGGGTTGCATAACGTTGACATCCTCTTCCACCTGGTCGGGAACTGGAATGATCTCACATTCCCTGATCAATTTGAGGGGAAGCCTGGAAAACATCCTTTTCCTTATCTCAACCTCATCAACAGCATTTGCCCAAAAGTCTTCAATGTGGGCCTTGTGTCGGTACTCGACGTTCTGTATCATTCGGATGTTTCTGTACGGATCAAAATCCTGTCTGCCTGTGTGATACGATAGATGATAGAATTGCAGCTCATCCTCTGCCTCTCGAGCTGCCTGCAAGGAGGGACACACCTCAGTGGAATTTCCCATGGCAATAGGAAAGTCAAGTCCACCCTTCTTCTTCTTTTTCTGAATCTTATCATAGGCGATCAACTGCCTAGATATTTCCAGCATTATAATGTGATTGGTGGGGTACCTCGGTAGCCGGTATGGATACGAAGTGAACCCCTGCAGCCTAATGTAAGTGAATTTCGGAAATTGGATGAGCCAATATCCGTATTCCTCGATCAATGCTTGTGCCTCTTTGGATACTCTTTGCTGCGTTCTCCGCTGAAGGGTCCTCGTGATGTGCATTGTGAATGCATCATTAGCCCGTTTGTAACTGGCAGGGTTAGCTAGATGCAACTGTGTGCAGGCCTCATGGATTTTGAACTGATCAGGTGCACAGCCTATTGGCTCCTTGTATGTAATTCCTCGATACTTGGTCATTCTTGCTAGCATATATATCACATACGAGCTCATGCAAAAGGTTTTCTTCCCCCTCAGGCTCCTGAACTGCTCATCTATGTTATCACTGATCATTCTTGCCTAGTCAACACATTCCTTTCCCTCCAATATGATCTCGATGAAGTAGAACATCCATGGCTCGAAGAAGTAGGCTTGTGCACTCCCATTTATTCGGCTCAGCATCATCATCAAGTCGCAGTATTCCTGTTTTACATCTTCGGCAATTATCTGCTTTGGGAGTCTAGTGCGAGGTGGCTTTGGCTTTTGCATCCAAACTCTGTTGATGACCGCAACAACCCTCTCGAAGGAGGTGGAGTACATTTTATCCGCCCTCTCCTTTGATCTGTACAGCATCTTTTCGGCAGTAGGAATCCCAAATGCCTCTCCGATGGCATCTGGCGTGAAGTTGGCAAGTAATTTGCCATCCGGCGAGACAATGGTTCTACGCTCCGGCTTGTAGTGGTTTGCACACTCCATAATTAGCTCCGGGCACTGAATTGCTAGTGGAAAACCAGCGGCTGCATAGATACCACTCTTCATGATGTTATGTGTCGTGACTGATGGTTGATGGCCTCTCAGTCCGTACATCCTAGACTTGAGTGCATTTAGATTAAATGACCCGAGGTTGGTGTCACTTAACCCTGCCAGCTTGGAGACAATTGCCGACTTTGGAAGAATTGACTTGGCGAGCCTTTTAATCATTGCCTGCCGGGATGAGCTAGCCTTGGCCGTTTCGGTGTTTGCAGCTTTGCCTGCAGCTCTGCTTGTTCCAGCAACATCCTTTGCTCCAGCCATCTGCAAAATAGAATAGAATAACAATAAGTTAGCTTGCAGATTTATAATAAAATAAATAGCCTCCGAGGCGACTGCGGATGTGGAGTTAATTTTTGAAAATGAAATTCTTCAGCATAATTTTCTAACTCCAAACCTCAAACTGTATAAAAACTCTGAGCTTATAACGAAGCTTCCATCAACTGCACTCTGACTGGCGGAGAAAATTACAGCCAACCAACAACTTTCAGCAATGTGGATATTTTCTCAGCACAGAATAAATTAAATCTTTCGCCCCAACTTCCGTCAACTTCAGCAACTTTCAACTTTCAGCAGCTCGAATAAATAAAATTTGCAGCAAGCTTCAATTTTCGTGCAACTTCAATATTCGGCAACTTCGAAGTAAATCCTCAGCACACAATAAACTTCTGCAACTCAATGCTCTGCAGCAACTTCTGAAGATAAATCTTCCAACAACTCCGGAAATCAACTTCAACCTTCAACTTCGAAATTGCAGCAACACACTCTCAGCTTTTCGAAAGAAAGAGTCTTGGCAGATAAAAAATTCTCCAGCACTTTGCCCTTTCAGCAACTCAACACTCTGAAATAAAATAAACTCCCAAAGAATTTCTCTCCCCAACAACTTCGAAAATATTTCAATCTCTCAAGAACTTCTTCAGCAACTTCAACTTCGAAAAACGTGAGGAGAAATGAGAGAAGAGACTGTTTAAATAATTATTCTCGAAGAATCCTGCCAAGTAAGGCTGGGGCTATTTTTAGCACCTTCATCAATTCTCCACTCTCTTCGTTCGGAATCTTCTAATTCAAGCGCAGTAGTGGGCTAGTTGTCAGCCAGTCATTATGGCAGTTGCCATTAACAATGATTCCTTCCTTGTAAAAATTCGAATTTTTCCTCTTGGTCTGCCAGTTAACTCTTGGTGATTTAAACAACTTGCGAGAAAAAAAATCACTTGATTCGGTTTGAAAATTTCATTTTAAAATCTCGCAATGTACGATTAAATTCAACTCGAAAAAAATCGTGGGAGTTGTAAATTTATTTCCAACTTTTAAAATGTCTATCATTTAAATCCTCAATTTCATAAAATTTGCCTTAGACATTTTAAATTCTCTCTTTAAAATATTCAACTCCGGGTGATTTAAAATCACTTGCATGCTCGAAATAATTCATCCTCTGAGATTTAGCTTCCGTCAGGAAAATAATCTAGGCAAAACGAATCCCTTCTGAAAATATTAAAATTTCCCTTAGGAAATTAATTTTTAAACTCTGTTAACTCATGGGTGCATTTTAAACGGGTTCATTTGATTTTCACTTAGAAAATATTTTATCAATTCGTCAACCCCGTTTAAATGTCTGGGAAATTTTCATGTTCGCCCACTCTTTCCGTTTATTCAAATTTTCAAATTCTCATGCCTTAGGAATTTCTCCACTTAACACATTTGATAGAAAATTTAAATCTTCACCTCCCCTTAGGCGTATATTTCCCCTTGGCATTTTATTTTATTTAATTAAAAATTTCCATGCCTTAGAAATTTTATTAACATTCTCCTCCTCCCTTGGGTGTATTTTAACTAGGCAAGCTTTAAATTTCCACGCCTTAGGAAGTATTTTCCATCACCACTTACCTTGAGGGCGCATTTCCACTAGGCAACTTTTATTTTCGTGCCTTAGAATATTTCTAGACTTCTATTCCTCCTTTTGACTGGGGGCGCATTTTGACCTTGAAGCTTTTGTTTTTGCCTTAGGCGTTTTTCCACCCCTTGACCCCTTGACTTGGGCGCATTTCCTTGCTGGAGATGGGCGCATTTTGCAGCTTCAACTTTTATTTTAAAGTGGGTGCATTTTAGAGGTGTGACTTTTAATTCCATACTTATGCGTTTTTAACTTCATTACCTCCATGGGCGCAAATGAGGGGTGGTGCTTTCATGTGAGGGCGCATTTCTACCCCTCCACTTTCATTTCAATGCCTTAGGCGTTTTCCTTTTACTTAACCCCTTGGGCGCGTTCACTAGGCCAAGCTTTCACTTGAGGGTGCATTTCATAGGGTGAACTTTCATTTTACACGCCTTAGAACTTTTTCAAGGCATCATCACAAGGTGGGCGCAAATGAGGTGATGTGCTTTCATTCTATGCCTTAGCATATTCTCCACGCCTTAGACTTTTTCAGCAACTCATCAAGGTGGGTGCATATGAGGTGATGTGCTTTCATTCTATACCTTAGTTGTTTTTTAGGCTCCAAGAACCTTGGGCGCATGTGAGGGAGGAGCTTGGGCGCATTTTACACCTTATACTTTCATTTCCATGCCTTAGCCGCTTTCTCACACACTTGAGGGCGCGTTTTAACTCTTCCCACTTACCTTGAGGGCGCATTTTGCCATGGCTACTTCCACCTTGCTTTGGGCGCAAATGAGGGGTGGAGCTTCCATGTGAGGGCGCAAATGAGACCCCATGCTTTTGTTTTATGCCTTAGCCGCTTTTTCTACTAGGCCACATCCTCCTTGGGCGCATTTTGATGGAGGAGCTTCAAGATGAGGGCGCATTTTAACTAGCTTACTTTTATTTTTGTGACTTAGGCATTTTTCACATGCAAGCTTTGACTTGAGGGCGCATTTCAGGGGGTGAGCTTTCGTTTTTTTGCCTTAGACAAATTTTCACACTTTTAGAATTTTGCTTGAGGGCGCATTTTCCAAGGGCAACTTCCATTTGAACACTTAGAAACTTTTTCATACCTCTGCCTGCCTTCATCTTCACCATCTATTTTGGGTAAGTCAGGCTATTTTTAGAAAGGCCCTTGATTTTCGACCCATATAGCTTTGTTTTGCCTGAAAATTTCACCATACGACCCTCTTTGCCTTGTGGACCTGTTTTGCCAGTCCTCTGCCCCGACCTGCTATTTATAGTAAGTTCTTGACTTTCTGACTTCAGTAGCTCCGTTTGGCCTGAAAATTGCAACGCCTTATCCTGATAACGTGAGTGTCGTTCTGATGTCCACCTCGGGTGCAGACCTGCTATTTATAGCCATGCCCTAACTTACTAAAAATAGTAAGTTCTCCGATTCTGCTCAAATTTTGCTAGCAAGTGCCTTGAAGTGTGCTGACATGGGTGGGGTACTCCGTCTTGACTATTTTTGGATTTCACCCCCTATAAAAGTGGAAACCCTAATTTGACTTGCATGTATCCCGAACGGTCTCCGTTTGACTTCGTTCCTTCCGCATGTCGTTCTACTTGCTGAACTGGAGTGTTAGGCGGTTGCTAGAATGCACCTGCTAAAAATAGAAACTGCCTAAAAAGTGACTCATCCACCGCCGGATGATTTTGCAGGTCACATTGCCTGTGGGATCTTAAGAAACCCAGAAAAACCCAGAAAACTGGTCTACATGCATGTACCGGCTAAAAATAGTAAGTCCTCGAAACTTGATCTTCTCCGCTTGCATGTCACACTGCTGCGTAGCTCTCGAAAAACCCAGAAGGAATATCCGGACATGCGTTGAAGAACTCTGCATGCAAACCCTAAAAATAGCCTCCGAAGGCTGAACTCTGAAAGTGATCGTCTCGGTTTGCATGTTATATCGTTGCGAAGGTTTCGAGGAATCCAGAAGTAATCTCCGGACATGCAATGAGGAATCATACATTTGACCCCTGAAAATGGCTCCTAAAGCCTGAACTGCTAAAAATAGCAAATTGTCCGATCTGGCTCAAAATTTATGTGCAAGCAGCTTGAGGTTACCTGAAGGTGGTGGAACTGACAGAATTCCAAAATTTTGACAAAATAGCCCCAAATTGAATACTTACTAAAAATAGCAAGTTGCCGGAATACAGTGACAATTTAATGGGGCCCTACTGGAAGCTTTTTGACTGCTGTACCAAGCCTGGATTTCAATTTTATAACTCAGTTTGACCTTAAATAAGCCTGAAGGATGAAAACCCTAATTTCACAGACTTGAACAATACTTCAACCTAGGTCAAACGACGGGACATCCCCAGAGGGACTAGAGATAGAGAGAGAGACGCACTAACCGAAGCCAAAAGACCAAAATGGAGCAAAATTTAGGGGGGGTCCCCATCTGTATGGGGTGATGTGTGAAAAAGGTCACAACAGGTGGCACCACCCACATTTGGTGGAAAACCATTGGGGGATGGTGCAGAGGCTTGGATAGTAGGCATGAAAAAATATTATGAACTTAGAAACCTTTTAGATGAAACCAAGGCAATGTGGGCAGCTTTCCAACTAAGAGGAGAGATAGCCTCTTGGTGGGAAAATAAGAGAACTGAAAAACAATTAACTATTAAAATAATATTATTTATTTATTTAATGCTCAATTGCGTATTATATTGTATTATTCTTGATAAGATCGATTCTTCGATCTTCTGAAGTTTCTTTTTAGAAACTTTCTAGTTTTGTAATTTCTTGTAATCTATTTATTGAGCATTTGCTCATTGTAAATATATCAAATTATTTTTTACCAATTACTTTCGTAATATGGTATCAAAGCCCAAGATAATTAAAAATAGTTTCTTTTTGAATTTCAAAAGAATTTTTTTGAGTATTTAAAGAACGATTTTCTGGTAAAGAATTTTCGTGGGCTTTTAAGGAAAATTGCGTACAAAGTTTTCTTCTGTATCTGGGCGCGATTTCGAAACCCTTCTAGCCATGTTTTCACCACTTGTGAGGACGTTTTCTTTTCATTTACGACCTCTCAGTTTTTCCTGGAACCCACACGACTTCGTTTCTGGTTCTAATGCGATTTTGAAAGATCTTCTGGGCACATGTTTTCGTGACTTCTGGCCACGTTTTCTTCCAGTGTTTGGGTGCGATTTTGTTTCTGTCTGGTTGCGTTTTGGGCGACGCGTTTTCTAGTGGTTCTAAGCCACGATTTTGTGGCATTTCTGAAGATTGCTCATCACTTTCTGCCGCGACCTGGTCTTTGATTTGGGCGAGTTTTCTAAAAGCAAAACCCTCGATTTTGGCGTGTTTCCCAAAATCTCCAAGTCTACACGGGTTCTTTGTTTTTTTCCAGAACCTTGAAATAAAAATCGACTAGGGTTTTGAAAAAAAAACCTCTAATTTGAAGTCAATTTTTTTTCCTGATTCCAGATTTTTTGTGGGTTTTTCGAGAAGAATTTTGGGTAGTCAGAGTTTTTTGGGTGTCTCGAAATCTGTGCCTTGGAATTTGTGTTGATGGATTTGTCTTGATTTTTGTACTTGGAACTACCTCAATACATTGGAATTTGGCATTCAATCTTTTCAGCCTCTTCTGAGTACCTCATTTTTCGCGCTTTAGAAAGTGTGAAAAATGGCATCTTTGACCAACATTATGTAGGAAGGCAGTCAACAATTCAATGACAAAAATTATAATACTTGGAAGCAGCGAATGATGACTATCTTTGAATATGGCTGCCTTGATCAGATTGTTCTAGGCAATGTTACTCGTCCCACAACAACAGATAAAACCCAAGAAAAGTTTGACGAGCAAAATCGTGAAGCGGTGATGCTCATTAAACTTTCAGTTACTGATGATCAACTTCAACTGGTTCCATCTAGCAAATCAGCTGTTGAGATTTGGGAGCATTTGAAAAACTTGCATGAGACCTCCGACAAGAGCCATGCATTTTTTCTGAAAAACTAGTTGTTCTCCATCATGATGGATAAGACTAAGAGAATGTCCTTATAGGAGCATCTGACAAAGATTCAAGACATCCGTGATCAGTTGGAGGCGATTGGTTGGAAGATGGAGGAAGAAGACATGGTAGTAATCACCTTGAAAAGTCTACCAAAGTCTTATGAGCACTTTGTTGAAACCCTGAACATTACTTCGACTAATGTTGATATGAAGTTTCCGGAGCTTTGTACCATCCTCTTGTAGTAGGAACGCTGGAAGCAACAGTTTAGTAGTAGTGCCTCATTGTCCTCTACAAAACAAGCTTTTGCAACTAAGTCTCAACCTAAGAACAAAGGGAAAGGTCAACCTTCACAATAGAAAGGCTCAAGTCAACCTTCGAGCAGCCCTAAGAAAAAGAACATTTAGTGTAATTATTGCCACAAATATGGTCATATGAAGAAGGATTGTCGTCAGCGTTTGGCTTCTACACAAAAGTAGGGAGGGGCTCAGCAAAAAGCGCATGTTGTTGAGCACACTGAGCAGAAGGAATCTTCCTTTTACACATTTATGGCTAAAAGACTTGCAGATCATGTGAAGTCCTCTGCCTAGTACATTGATTCAGGTGCTTCGTGACACTTCACCCATCGACGTGACTGGTTCACAGACTTCTCTCCTTTCACTGACTCAGTTATTTTTGGAGGAGGTGAAGAGTATATCGTTGTCGGTAAGGGCACAGTTCAAATTCAGTCTAGTGGGAGGAATCTCATATTCCTCAATGCATACTACGTTCCTGGCATGGAACTAAACCTTCTCTCTATTAGTTAGATCATGTAGCATTCTCCTCAGTTGGATGTGGTATTCAGTGCACACAAATGTTCAGTTGTTGATCGAGAGACTCGCACCACTGTGGCTATTGGTGTTGAGGATCATGGTCTTTATAGACTTGTGGATACAGGTGATTCTCCAAAGTTAGCCATGGCAGCTTGAAATTCTGCTATTACCAGTCTTTGGCATTAGTGGTATGAGCACTTAAATGTGCACTATCTCTCTCAGCTAGCTCAGGAGGGCCTTGTAGCTGGTTTACCTGAGATCCAGACTCGGTATCATGGCGTTTGTGGAGCTTGTCAGGCTGGGAAGCAGCACAGGACACTGTTCGCGAATGGTGACTCATGGCGAGCCTCTAAGTTATTGCAGTTGGTTCACGTTGATGTATGTGGGCCAATGAATACACCTTCTATTACTGGTTGCAGGTATTTCTTGCTTTTTGTTGATGATTTCAGTCGTAAAATGTGGGTGTACTTTCTTAGATAGAAATCATGTGTATACTGTATTTCAGAAGTTTTAAGGCCTTAGTAGAAAAAGAGTCTAGTTTCATAATCACTCTTAGGTCAGATAATGGGGGGGAATTTTGTTCTACTGCTTTCTCCAACTTTTGTGATACACATGGAATCAAACGCAAGTTAACCACACCCTACACTCCTCAGCGAAACAGTGTTGTAGAGCGGCGCAATCGTACAATTGTTGAGATTGCCTGGTCCATGTTACAACACAGGAGTGTTCCTAATAAATTTTGGACAGAAGCAGTCTACACTGCAATCTATCTTCTTAATCAGTCTCCTACACATGTTGTTAAGGGGAAGACTTCTGAGGAAGCTTGGACTGGTCACAAACCTAGGATCAGTCATTTGAAAATCTTTGGCTCTTTAGCATATGTATGGATTCCAGATGCCAAGCGCTCAAAGTTGGATTCCAAGAGTCAAAAGCTTATGTTCACAGGGTACAGTGACAACCATAAGGCTTACTGGTTGATTGATGTAGACACTGATTGTCTCATCTTCAGTCGGGATGTTGTCTTTGATGAAGAACAAGGACCTTTTCATCTTTCCTCGTCTGTGCAACATTTTGAGGATTGGCCTTTGAAGGCTTCTGATTTGGGTGTTCGTCTTCCGTTAGGTCCACCTGATGGGAGGGATGATGCAGATTCTGTTTTTGATGATGCTCAACATGATTTTCCTTCGGATGATGATGATCTTCCACCTGATGAACTTGTTCTAGATCCACAACCAGTTCCAGCTCCTCCTGTTGCATCTGATGTCAGCACTTCTCCTCTCCGGCCTAAATGGTGGGCTAAGACTATTGGTGATCATGATGATGAGCTCATTAAGGGGAGATCGTCCAAAAACAAGAGCAAACAACAACATACAGTTAATTTTTCTCTCATGGCTAACATTCACAGTGTCTATGAGCCTTAGACATATTCAGAGGCTAAAGGAATTCCTGAGT
The DNA here is from genome assembly GCA_007115665.2 of Sequoiadendron giganteum. Taxonomy (NCBI): domain Eukaryota; kingdom Viridiplantae; phylum Streptophyta; class Pinopsida; order Cupressales; family Cupressaceae; genus Sequoiadendron; species Sequoiadendron giganteum. The sequence continues at coordinate 561,359,880 of CM021106.1, forward strand.
GGGAAAAGGCTATGGAGGCTGAATACCAAAGTCTTCAAAAGAATCACACTTGAGTCCTTTCTGATCTTCCTCCAGGGAAGAAGCCCATTAGCTGCAAATGGGTGTATAATGTTAAGTACAAAGCTGACAGAACCCTCGACAAGTATAAAGCTCGTCTTGTTGCTAGGGGGTTCTAACAGAAAGAAGGCATTAACTACGAGGAGACTTTGGCTCCTACAACCAAGATGAGTACCATTCAGCTCGTCCTTGCCTTTGCAACCCAGTTTGGTTGGAAAGTCCATGAAATGGATGTTAAGAGTGCTTTCCTCAACGGTGAGTTGAAGGAAGAAGTCTACATGATGCAGCCTCCAAGGTTCAAGGTTGCCGGTAAAGAACACAAGGTGTGCAAATTGGTAAAAGCACTCTATGGCTTGAAACAGGCTCCTCGGGCTTGGTACATTAAGATTGACAAGTACCTCACAGATCATGGCTTTCAAAGGAGTCTATCTGATTCTAATTTGTATGTCAAATACACCGGTAGTCATATTCTTATTCTTGTTGTATATGTGGATGACTTGATCATTACTAGCAGCTCAGCACATTTGATCACTGAAATCGAACAGGATTTGTGTAGCACATTTGACATGACAGATTTGGGACTTTTGCATTACTATTTGCGTGTTGAGGTTTAGCAAACTGAGAGCAGTATCTTCATCTCCCAGTCCAAATATGCTCGAAGTCTACTGGATAAGTTCTGAATTTAGGATTGCAAACCTGCCTCCACACCCATGGAAAAAGGGCTCAAGTTGTCAGCTAAGTCAGACTCACCTGTAGTGGATGAATCATTGTTCAGGCAACTAGTGGGCAGCCTCATCTATCTCACTGCCACTAGACCTGACCTCAGTTTTGCAATGAGCTACATTTCACGCTTCATGACAGCCCCCAAGGCTGATCATTGGGTAGCAGCAAAGTGTGTGTTGCATTATGTGAAGGGCACTTCTGATCATGGACTTCTTTACACGAAGAGTCACGATCCTAGACTCTTCGGTTTCACAGAATCAGATTGGGTAGGTTCGGTTGATGACAGGAAATCAACATCTGGGTATGTGTTCAGTTTGAGATCTGGTGCAAGTACATGGACTAGTAAGAAGCAGCAGGCAGTGGCTCTCTCCTCGATAGAAGAAGAGTATCGAGGAGCAGTTAAGGCAACTTGTGAGGTGGTTTGGCTTTGCCGGATGCTTGCAGATATGCAAATATCTCAAACCAGTCCGACTCCCTTGTTTTGTGATAATCAAGGAGTTCTCAAACTTGCCAAGAATCCAATCTTCCATGAAAGAACCAAGCATGTGGAAACTCATTGTCACTTCATTCGGAAGCTTGTTGAAGACTGATCAGTTCAGTTGCTATATGTTCCGACAGAGGAGCAGACATCATATATTCTCACCAAGTCACTCAGTCTAGATAAGTTTGTAAAATTCAAGGGGCATCTTGGTGTAGTTGACAGATAGAGCATTAAGGGAGGGTGGAACAAATTACTAGAGGTCCACAGAAAGATTATAGCTAACCGACCAAAGTGAGAAGCAAAAATCTTTTGATAAAGGCGTTCCTCGGAAATATCATCATGACTCTCAAAGGTATTAAATAATATTATTTATTTATTTGATTCTCAATTGTGTATTATATTGTATTATTCTTGATAAGATCGATTCTTCGATCTTCTGTAAGTTTCTTTTTAGAAACTTTCTAGTTTTGCAATTTCTTGTAATCTATTTATTGAGCGTTTTCTCATCGTAAATATATCAAATTATTTTTTACCAATTACTTTCATAATATTAACTGTTGAAAATCTCCCTTGGGACTTGTTCTTGACCTTATTTAGGAAGTGATGGCTTCCCCAACTTCATTTTGATCTGAAAATGGCAAAATTCCAAAATTTGAGACAAGGGGAATTAACAGTCATTCAATATTGGGAAAAATTCACTCAATTGCTGAAATATGTGACTTTGTATTAGCAAGATGAGTGCTTCCGAATTAGGAAGTTTATTTTGGGACTAAAACCCCGAATCGGAGCAGAAGTGGATATCCATAGCCCTCAATCAATGGACGTTGCATTTGAAAAGGCCATTAAGCAGGAACGACTCCTTAATATTGCTGAGTTCAGAAGGAAGAAAAGGGAAAAAAATCCAAATCACAATAATCCACTATTAGCAAATGTCTTTAAAAGGGGATTCCAGAAAGGTAAACAGGCAGGCGATAAGACATCACAAAAGAACACAAGAAATAATCAAGGTAAGCAATCCGCTAAACCCAAGAATTATAATGGTAGTGGCAATAACAAGGAAATTAATCAGGGTAAACCACCAGGCCAAAAGGGGCCTAGAGATGGTTTAGTTGGCCAAAATGTAATTAGTCGGCCGGGAATAAAAGAAATAAGACTTAGTTAGTTGACAATTAATGTAAGTGTTTTTTCTTGTTAGTTGGTAGTTCGAGAATTAGTTCTGAGGGAATAATTAATGTAATGAAACGACGCGGCGGTTAGTACTCAACCACCTCCGTGCGCTATATGCATCGGCGTCACATAGTTAATAGACATGTTACTGTTGTTGCTATGATGGTCATGAGATACTTGTACTGACATATGTTTAATAAATAAAGACAACAGTGATGGTTTTATGCTTTACATTTTAGTACGTTGTTATTTTCTGTCAATTATATTCGTTTACTCTTTGCGTACGTTGGGAATCGTTACGTGAGTAAACAGATGGGTGCTATGTCTACGGAGGAGAGCATTATGCAAACCAATGCCCACAAAGGGCAACAAGAAAAAATGGGAAGGGTGATCCATAGCCTATTCAGTAGTGAATGATAATTTTTGTGGCAGTGAATGATAGGCAGGTAGATTTTCAAGCTACTCCCATTCAGATGACAAGTAAACTTTGGGGTCATTCAGTTGATATTTTAATTGATACAGGATCCCCCGCTAGTAGTACAAGGGACGCCTGTAGTAGTGGTTGCCCGTGAGGAAGTAAAGGAGGAGGGTGACGAATCCGTGGATGCATGGTCGGACGGGATGGGTGAACAGGTACAGACCCCTCCACCATCCCCAAGCATGGCCAAGGAGCCAACTCGCATCTCTATACAGGACACTACACAGTCGAGCACTTAGGAGAGTGCCCAACGAGAGCCGAGTGTGTAGCCGACCACCCAACCGGCGATCACACAAGAGTATGGAGTTGCTAGGCACGTAGCCACCCTTGAGCACTCAGGTTGCACAATAGCCTGTAAGCAATACACCAAGCACACAGCCTGGTGGGCAACAAGGAGGCACTTTATTTGGCCGAGTAGTGGTAGTCACCTCACAAGCACCGCCAAATCATTACCATTTGGGGACACGGGCAGTAGTACAAATCACTCCTCCATTAGGCCGTGCAGCTGCTTCACCCTTTGAAATGTGCCCCTTAATTTTTTCTTTGAAATTTCACCAACAAAAAGCACCCGTTAAGCATCATCCAGAATAATAATCAGCTGAAAGTAACCTTCGCCAAAAATGTTCACCAAGATACTATTGAAGGTGAGGTGATAGCATATGGGAAGGGATCGTTAGCAACAACTGAATTGAAATTACAACTGGAAATAAAATAGCAGGCGGTAATCCGACCGTGAAGATTCCATGCTACCACTTATCTAGTGGGGGGGAAGATATTGCAATAAAGAACAATTCATCCGCTTTTCAGCAGGCATCCACATAGTAGTGGGGATTCTCCACTAAACAGTGGGTGAGAAAGAGAGATTCAAATGTTTATTCTTCCACACTGGCGATAAACCATCCAGGGGTTACAATGTTTGAATTTAAAACACAAAGTAAATGCAAAAATAGAATGGACTGGAACAGTACTACTGTTTACAGTCTTACAATGTAAATAATCTGCAAATTACAAGTGTTAATTGTTGTATAATCAATGCAAATAGAAGAAAGATGATCTCTCACACTTCTAATCTTCTTAATTACTGAATTACAAACCCCAAACTGAACTATTATAAATCTGATGTAAACCCAACAAACTGTAATTCTCATGACCAGCAACTAAGCTATCACCAAAAAGCATATATCTCTCTCATTACAACATCCAAAACACTCCAAAACTAAGAACAACACTCCCAAAGGCTAGGCGACCAGCAAACATGGATTTAACAATGCAAAACAGCTACTAAAAGATAAGCTCGAATCCCAATGCAAGATGTTGGAGGATGGTACGGCCCTAGGAATGGTACGACCCTTCTAGAAAATTCAAGACTTCAAGATAAAATCTGATACTTTGCAAATGGGGTCACCCTTAGCATAGGAATGATTAGCAACAATACCCTAACCAAATATAAATCACTCAAAGAGCTGCAAATGAAATTTTGTTTCAGCCTTATAGACAACCAGCAAACATAAACTGATAAAAATCACCAATATCTTCAACTTTGATGCTCAATATGCACTTTTGAATGAAGCACACTCCCAATAGACCATCTAGGGAACCAAAGTTTCAGGCCTGAAGATTGGTGTAAATACTAAGCTCCCCCTTAGCCAAGTTCTGAAATCAATTCAGCAACATAACTTTACAATATTTTCCAAAGATGATTAGCTCCAAGCAATGCCTTCCTTTATAGCCTTCAAAGATCAAACCAAGCAATCTATAACTCCTTTCAAGAAACTCTTCAATTACCTCCAAGAGACGCCACCTCTCATGTTGCACTTTATTTGAATTATTAAAACATTAATCATCTCCCTCTAGGCATCCATTTACAAGTTGCACAATAAAACATTTAATATAAATATTAAATGCTCAAATCAACCCCTTTGTCCCCTTTTTAAAAACGACTTGAAGTCATCAAGCCTAGGCGTGGGGTACAACTTCAGAGCATAAAATTGAATAAGTATATAACTCAGTCCAAAGAGGTAGGCAAGAGCAACGCCCAAGCTGCAACTGACAAACTGCTAAAATTAGCAAACTAACATTTGCCAAGCTGAACCAAGATGATGATGATGCCTCTGCCATAAATGGACTTACAAAAATAGAAAACTACTATAAATAGTAAGTTTGCAAAACTTCCTCTGAACACCAATTGAGCAGTATCATGACTTACTATAAATAGTAAGTGTTTCCAAATATCAACTGAGCACAAACCAGGCAACCATCATGACTTACTATAGATAGTAAGTGCCCAGAAAGGTTGTCAGATTCAGATGCATGGTGCACCACCTCAAAGGTCTCTGAAAACCCAGAAAAACCCATAAACCTTTCCTCTGACTAGCCTACGGGCTTCCGGAAATAGGCTATCAGCCACAAAAGAGCATATGGCTAAAATGGGGACATTACACCCTCATGGCCGAGGCGACAGAGATGGGGGCAGCCTAGAGAGGCAACGTCAAGCGGGGATGAATCGGCGAGACCGGTACAAATGGTGAGGATGACACCGTCAGATCCTCAGGACCCTATTGGCACCTTGCATAGGTACATTGGAGAGTTGAGTGCCATGGGTAGACAAATACAGGAGCTGAGTGCCATGGGTCAGCACATGCAAGAGATCGACGAAGTAATTCAATAGCTCATCATAGGACTCGATATCCCCTGGTAGCACGGGAGGCGGAACGCATTTTGGCGTTCATGCAGATGGGATACGAAAAGGAATTTTTCCAATGCTTCATAGCAAAAGGTTGGCCGAATGTGCCGACAATAGAAATACTAGATGAGATGACAGTTGTGTGGTAGCCAAGCTGACCGGTAGCAACAGGAAGGCACGATAGAGTTCTCACGACACTCCATGGTATCGAGCGATGCTACAGAGATGCCTACTTACGGTTGTGCCAACAATTGCTCCTCATCAATGTGGCAGTAGGTGAATGAGACAAGGCCTTGGGGCAAGCGACCGAGTGTCGTACGGAGCTGGCAGAGCAGATCCGCAAGTCACAAGAATAGTTGGCTCAAGTGACCGCCCAGGCACGAGCCTTGGATGTGAAGGAGGAAGAGTTGGCCGAAAAGGAGAGGCAATTGGCAGAGAGGGATAACTAGTTGGAAGAGAAGGACATGCAGTTGGCAGAGAGGGCTACTTAGCTAGCAAAGAAGGACAAGGACTTAGCGGGTACAAAAGAGTTGGCAGCAGCCCAAGCCAAACTCGCCGAAGCAATCAAGATAGTGAAGCTAGCTCGAGAGTGGCAAAAGACATCCAATCAGAAGCTTGAGCGCCTCCAGCAGCAATCCACGACGACTCCCTCTTCGTCCATACACCCAGGGGTGCACTCTCTTCCTCGCTCTTCTTAATTCCCTATCTGTTCGAGTTTTCATTTTAAGTCGTTTGGAAGACGCTACTTGTTGGGGGGGGGATGATGTAGTTGGCCAAAATGTAATTAGGCAATCGGGATTAAAAGAAATAAGACTTAGTTAGTTGACAATTAATGTAAGTGTTTTGTCTTGTTAGTTGGTAGTTCGAGAATTAGTTCTCGAGGGAATAATTAATCTAATGAAATGACGTGATAGTTGGTACTCAACCACCTCCGCGCGCTATATGTATCAGCATCACATAGTTAATAGACATGTTACTGTTGTTGCTATGATTGTCACGAGATACTTGTACTGACATATGTTTAATAAATAAAGAAAACAGTGATGGTTTTATGCTTTACATTCTAGTACGTTGTTATGTTCTGTCAATTATATTCGTTTAATCTCTGCGTACGTTGGGAATCGTTATGTGAGTAAACAGATGGGTGCTATGTTTGCAGAGGAGAGCATTATGCAAACCAATGCCCACAAAGGACAACATGCAAAAATGGGAAGGGTGATCCATAGCCTGTTCAACAGTGAATGATAATTTTTGTAGCAATGAATGATAGGAAGACAAATTTTCAAGCTACTCCCATTCAGATGACAAGTAAACTTTGGGGTCATTCAATTGATACAGGATCCACAAAATGTTTCATAGACCCTAGAGTAGTTGATAAATTTCCTAGAAGAGTTGGTCCTATGATGGAATCTTGGATGGTTCAATATGGCAACTGAGATGAGAGGAAGGTAGACCATTGTTTGGCTTGCGGTGAATTAGAGCTTCCAGGATTCACCACTCAGGCGAATTTGTATGTGGCCCCTTTGGGTTCTTATGATGTAATTTTGGGAATTAACCGGTTGGCGCATCATAAAGCCACCGTTAATTGTTTGACTAAGATTGTATCATGCCTGGATGATTATGGGAACCCGGTTCAAATATATGGTATTCAAAGACCAATTAGCCTTAGACAAATTTCTGCTATGCAAGTTAAAAAGGCCCAAAGGAAGGGATGTACATTGTATGCCATTCATGTGGAGGACCTAGGAAGTGATGAGACTCCATCACTGGAAGATTATCCTATACTTCAAGAATTTCAAGATATATTTCCTGAGGAATTATTTGGACTACCACCTAGAAGGGAAGTTGATTTTTCTATTGATCTCTTACTAAGGGCCGAGCCACAATCTAAGGCTCCATACAAAATGACAACCAGTGAATTATATGAAATAAAGATTCAACTTCAGGAATTGCTAGATAAAGGTCTAATTAGGCCAAGTGTGTCACCATGGGGAGCATCAGTGCTTTTTGTCATAAAGAAGGATAGCACACTTCGAATGTGTGTAGATTACCAAATGCTCAATAAATTGACTATAAAGAATAGGTATCCTTTACCTAGAATTAATGACCTTTCTAACTTAATGAAGGGATCTGTAGTCTTTTCTAAGATTGACTTCAGATTAGGATATCATCAATTAAGAATTAAAGAGGAAGACATCCCCAAAACTGCCTTTAGAACTTGATATGGACATTATGAGTTCACTGTTCTTCCCTTTAGTCTTACAAACGCTCCAGCAACCTTCATGAATTTAATGAATAGTGTTTTCAAGGACTGTTTGGATGATTTTGTCATAGTTTTTATTGATGATATTTTGGTCTATTCCAAAAATGAAAAGGATCATGAAGAGCACTTAAGAACAGTTTTGCAACGCTTGTGGGAACACCAACTTTTTGGAAAGTTGTCCAAATGCTCTTTTTATCAAAAGAAAATACATTATCTTGGACATATTATTTCTGCTAAAAGAATTTCAGTAGACCCAGCTAAGATTAAGGCTATCATGGAATGGCCAACCCCAAGCAATGTTCAGGAAGTACGTAGTTTCATGGGCTTGGTAGGGTATTAGTGAAGATTTGTAGAAGGATTTTCTAAAATTGCAAACCCTATTAGCAATCTCCAAAAAAAAAGAGAAAAAGGTTTGAATGGATAGATAAATGTGAGCAAGCATTTCAAATATTGAAGCACAAGCTCACCACTGCACCAATTTTAATTGTACGAGATCCTAATGGTAGATTCTCAGTTATAACAGATGACTCTAGTGAAGGGTTGTGTGGTGTCTTAATGCAAAATGGTTAAGTGGTAGCCTACAAATCTAGAAAACTGAAGCAATATGACTTAAACTATGCTCCACATGACTTGGAGTTAGCAGCTATTGTGCATGCCTTGCAAATGTGGAGGCATTATCTTATAGGGAAGCCCTTTGAACTTAAGACAGATCATTTGGGCCTTAAATATATATTTACCCAAGCTAACCTTAGTGCCCGTCAAAGAAGATGGCTAGAATTCTTAAGTGAATATGATTTTGAAATTGATTATATAAAAGGGAAAGAGAATAGAGTGGCTGATGCACTCAGTAGAAAAAAGAACCTCTTTGTTATGGAAACTTTTCAAACCACCTTTAAGCAACAAGTCCTTGACCACTTAAAAGATGATGAATATTACAACAAAGTTAAAACAACTTTGCAAGAAAAACTTTCAAACTCAAGGTTTGATGGATACAAGCTTGAACCTGATGGATACAAGGAAGAATGTATATCCCAGCTCAATGTGCATTAAGAACTAAAGTCCTAGAAGAGGCACATAATGCTCCATATTCTGGTCATCCAAGGGTAAATAAACTCATGGCTGATCTAAAACCATTGTATTTTTGGCCAAGGCTCAAGAAAGATATAGCTGAATATGTGGCTAAATGTCTGGAATGCCAGCGAGTCAAGGCAAAACATGTGCATCCTGCAGGGAACTTATACCCACATGACATTCCTGAGTACAAATGGCAAGTCGTAAGTATGGATTTTATCCAAGGCCTACCAAAATCACAAGCCAAGCATGATGTTATTTTAGTGGTTATGGATAAAATCACCAATGTAGCACATTTTATCCTGGGATTTTAACAGATGGATCCATGACTTTAGCAAAGAAATTTGTCCTAGAGATATTTTAGACTGCATGGGGTAGCTGAAACGATCATATTTGATCGTGATATTCGTATGACATCAAGGTTTTGGAGGACCTTAAATGCTGCCCTGTGAACACGTTTAAACTTTAGCACTGCATATCATCCTCAAATTGATGGACAAACAGAGCGAGTCAATCAAATTGTTGAAGACTTGCTTAGAATGTATTGCATGGACCAGCAATACAAGTGGGAGGAGTACTTTCCTTTAGTCAAGTTTTCCTACAATAACTCCTTCCAATCTTCTCTAGGAATGGCACCTTTTGAGGCTCTTTATGGCAAAAAATGTTGTACTCCTATTAGTTGGGACATAATTGAAGACAAAATAATTGTTGGCCCTGATATGTTGAAGGAGATGGAGAAGCAAATGAAGGTAATTAAGAGAAAATTAAAGGAAGCTTCAGATATGCAAAAAAGTTATGCAGATAAAAATAGAAGCTTTAGGGAATTCTCCGTAGGAGACAAATTATCTTGAAAGTAAAACCTCAAAAAAGCACTATTTCTTTTGGCAAATCATGCAAACTTGCTCCTAGGTATGTGGGGCCTTTTGACATCTTGAAGTTATAAATCCGGTTGCCTACAGATTGGCTCTACCTCCAGCTCTTTCTTAGATTCATAATGTGTTTCATGTTTCTTATCTTAAACCTCATCATCCAGATGCTTCTCATTGTAATGTCCCCTTTTTAGGAAACCATAATTCTTGCCCTAGAAACACAAGCTAATGCAGTTAGGGTTACAACTTATCAATTAAATGCTTTAAGCCTAATAAATCTTGGTTTATGTCCTAAAATCATGTTAGATAATATTGGGATATAATTCATATAATTAGGCATATATATAATAAATGTTTATCTATTCAAATCATGCAAATATCTAAGTAACGTAAATCACATAATATTTATAATTCGCATTGGGAGTTGGATCATAAGGGAGAATGGGTGAGAAGCATGATAGGTCCGCCCGAGGCTATCACACCAAGCCCAAGAGTGGATATATCATCCCTCTTGGCCCTCAAGAGGCGCACTTAGACATCCCACATGGGGTGGTCTACTTGGTGGACAACTTGTATCTGCTTTCCCTACCCTTGCTACCTTATCCATTCCTCTTATGACTGAACTTTTGTAATTTCATCGCAGCCACCAATCCATGTGGAGGTTGGGGAGAAAATCTTACCATATGCGGCCCGTAGACACCCTCTGCTAAGCCCAAGAGCGGATATCACCCCCTTGGCTCCAAGTGGCGCACTTAGATATCCATCAAGGAGTGGCATACTTGGGAGGACATCTAGTATCTGCTCAGCTTGCTAGTATTTTCTCCCTAGCTCTTCCCATGGTTGTTTGATGCATAGAAGTAGAAATCTGCAAAAAAACCCGATTAATCGCGATTTTTAAAAAATCTACAGGCTGAACGATTTTTTCCCTGATTTTTTGAAAAAATCTTTGACTTTTTGGTCAATGATTTTTTCCCATTTAAAACTGCAAAATTGCAAAAAATAACACATTTAAAACCTACAAAAAAACGCGAATAAAATCGTGTTGATTTTCACGTGAAAAAAAAGAAACGATGAGACTATAGCTTGTTGCTTACTATTATACTTTGATAGATTTTTTCCAAGCATCCATAGCTTGTTTGAAAGCACCTGGTTTAGGCTTTTACCCATAGCAGCAAGGCAGTGAACTGTTTGATAAAATGCTTTGGTAGACATTTATGAAAAATGTGGTAGCATGGCATTCCATCACCATGAGACCGCATTTCTTTGAGGCATTTTTTCAAACAGTTCACTGCCTTTTCTATGGCTTGTCATGGTTTTCCATCACCATGAGACCACATTTCTTTGAGGCATTTTTTCAAATAGTTCACTGCCTTGCTATTATGCTTTGACAGATTTTTTCCAAGCATCCATAGCTTGTTCGAAAGCACCTGTTTTAGGCTTTTAGCCATAGCAGCAAGGCAGTGAACTGCTTGATAAAATACTTTGGTAGACATGTATGAAAAATGTTGTAGAATAGACAAGGCAGTGTCATGCCATCTCACATTATACCATGAGACCACATTTCTTTGAGGCATTTTTAAAACAGTTCACTGCCTTGTCTATGCTATTGCTTACTATTATGCTTTGATAGATTTTTTCCAAGCATCTATAGCTTGTTCAAAAGCACTATTTCAGGCTTTTAACCATAGCAGCAAGGCAGTGAACTGTTTGATAAAATCCTTTGGTAGACATGTATGAAAAATGTGGTAGCATAGACAAGGCAGTGAACTGTTTGAAATCTTTGAGGTGACATTCCATCACCATGAGACCACATTTCTTTGAGGCATTTTTTCAAACAGTTCACTACCTTGTCTATGGCTTGTCATGGCATTCCATCACCATGAAACCACATTTCTTTGAGGCATTTTTTCAAAAGTTCACTGCCTTGTCTATGCTATTGCTTACTATTATGCTTTGATAGATTTTTTCCAAGCATCCATAGCTTGTTTGAAAGCACCTGTTTTAGGCTTTTAGCCATAGGAGCAAGGCAGTGAACTGTTTGATAAAATGCTTTGGTAGACATGTATGAAAATTTTTGTAGCATAGACAAGGCAGTGAACTGTTTGAAAAAATGCCTCAAAGAAATGTGGTCACATGGAATGCCATGACAAGCTAATGCAATTGGCAGCTGCTCCTAGTTATTAGTTATGCAATGTGAAGTAATTGGATAATTGCTTAGGTTGACTTTGTAAAAAACTATATTGCAATTGAAATTTTGTCATCTATCAGAATCTAGTTATTAGTTATGCAATGTGAAGTAATGCTTTGAGTTTGAAAGATGTGCAATGCAATCAATGTAATCAGCGATATGAATATAAATTACAAAAATCTATTTTCTACAATTCATTAGTTAAACTCCTTATTTTATTTGCCCTCTATATCTCTATGCTATGGAAATGCCTTTCAATTTAAAAGAAAACAGTTTTTATCTCATGTTCTACAATTTTTTACGTTTTTTTTTTAAAATCCGATTTTTTCAAAAAATCTTATACAATTGGTTTGCCAATTTTTTCCCCAAAAGATTTTTGCTGCTATGGAACTTTGATGAGAATAATAAATACAAATAACAAAATATATAATTACAAACAATAATCATGATAGAGCATACTGTAATGTCCCTATTAGGGATTATGCTAATCTTAACCTTAATCTCCTTCTTATGTTTGCATACATCTGTGTTTCTTATCCTTCCTCCTAGATTTGAGTATATTATATTCATGTATTTGCTGATATGCTTAGAGATATCTTCCTTACAAATCTACTTTGACTATATGTTAATTCTTTCTTTCACACAAGACTGCTAGTATACATCAGATTTATTTCTTATTATTCTCATATCAAATTCTCCATATATCTGCTCTTAACTTCACTAATTTATAATATCTTCTACTTCTGCACTTATCAATAATTCTCCCCCTTTGATCCTCATTCTATTCTTCTTAAATACCTCCTCACATGCCCTCTCACCCAAAGGAGGCAATCATTCATAAAGGAGGCAATGTTTTGTTAACTATGCACCTTTTCATTACACAATTTAATCGCACAACTTGATTCTTATTATGAAGCGCTGCCTTTTACTTAATAAGTTTGAGGGCTCCTTATGATATTAATAGGAATCGCTGACTTTCTCCAACCTAATAATAATGATAGCAGCCTATTACATCTCCCTCATGTATATACTTTTCTTTAACATATGTGATTTGCGCATTATTATGTGCCTTTTTTATCTTTATCTATATTTGCTGTAGTGTATATTTTGTATTTTATATTCTATGTTTCTTTAAAATATATTTATTATTATTTATATCTCTCCTTTTTATATTTAATATTCATTTTATTTTATATTGTTAATATATATATATATTTTGTTATTTATTTATTTTATATTTATATTTGTTTATTTATTTCATACTTTATATTTGTGTATTTTATTTAATTTTATCATCTATTATGATTACATTATTTAAATTATTTATATTTTAGTATTTATAATATTGCATTTGATAATTTAATTATAGTATTATCTTGTGAGAATTGTAATTAAATTACTAATATTTAGAATTTGAATATGTATTTTATTTTTATCTTATTTACTTATTCCAATGCTCATTATGTTACATTTTCGGGGACATGACACATACCACACTGCTTGCTAAGACATAAAACTGCTATATCCTAAGATGCAAATATATTAGCAAATGTTGCCTTTTGTCCTTGTCTATACTGAGAAGATATAAATCAGACAAATAAGAATCTATTATCCATATCCATACCAAAGAACCATAATTACTTTATAAGAATCAATAATTGCTGCAAGCATCATATATATATAACTTTACCTTTCAATGCATATCAATCACAGATTGTACCATTGTTGCACGTGCTGCTGTTCTGAAAGCAGATCCTATTTCTTATTCCTCCTTTTATTCCACCGTACTTGAGTAAGCTTCCTTAATATTTTATTACTCATATATCTCCCTTAAACGTTTTCTATTCCTGATGTTCTTCCTAAATCGATGATATTCTGTTATGAGAATCACTCGCTTTAAATACCCGATATGGTTTGAAGGGCATGTTCTTTCTTGGCACCTTTTTGCTAGGGACATGTCTCTTGTTTAATCACACCTTCTTGCTGATCGCTGTCTTAGACCCTTTTAGATGAATCGCTTAACATTGTAGATGCAATAATCGCTGCCTGTTCTTCTTAATATATGTTCGCTGCTGCTTTATAAACTTTCACACTTATCAATCGCCGAGTTTATTAATGAGATCGCAGCGTTTGGATATGCCTTAGCCATTATTGGTGAGATGTGAATAAGACAAAAAACCCTTTTGAATAAGACAAATTTCTCCAAATCCTTGTCAGCTGTAATCATTGTCTCCTCATTATCGTGGCTATTGGTAAATGAATCGCTGCTCATTGTTTATGTTTAATATGTTTATATTTATGTCTCTCTTTAAAATATATTATTATTTTATTTTATATATTAGCTATGTATATATATATATATATATATATTATATCTTCTTATTTAATATATTTATTCTCATATTAGTATTATATGTATATTTATATTATTATATTATTGTAATAATATTAAATTGTTAACATATATATAACATTTGTATGGTTATTTATTTGTTTATCAATTTATCTGTGTTTCAAATCTCGGGGCATGACACTCATATTCTTGATTGGCAGGCCTTGCAGGTTCAAGATCTGGGGTTTGCTTCTGGTAGAACCCCTACAAATCCTTGAAGAACGCATAACTCAGTTGCGCAACAAAGAATTGATCCAATGCAAAGTTCACTGGGACCAATTTTCATATATAGTAGATGATTTATTGATGATTTACAAAGAAGCTTTTGATAGAGGATCTCTTGGGGATAAAATAAATAGAGAAATCATTAAACTTCTTCCAAAAGAAGGTGATAAGCCTCAAATAAAAAATTGGAGACCTATAACCTTGCTAATTGTTTCATATAAAATTCTTGCAAAAAAATAGCTTTAGGGCTAACAGATATTCTTCCGAGAATTATTAATAATACCCAAACTAGGTTTATCAAGGGAAAATACATTTTGGAAAATCTAATCACTAGTTGGGAGGCCCTTGATTGGACAAAAACAACCCAACAAACTACTAATATGTTATCACTTGATTTTGAAAAAGATTTTGATAAAGTGGAATGGTCATTCATCATGTTCTAGAATCTTTTGGATTTCCAAAGGATTTTCGTAAAATGATAAAGGTCCTGTTTAGAAATGCATATGCTCAAATAAATATTAATGGATCCCTTACTGAGCCCTTCATCCTTCAAAGATCCATCAAACAAGGTTGTGTAATGTCCCCATTTTAGCCCTACGCTCTTCTTGAGGTTTTAGCCTATTTTCGGAAACTCATAGGCTAAGCAGAATTGAAAATTAGGGTTTCCTATTTTTTAGGAGGTTTCAGATGCAGTTTTGAGGGCTTGCATGCATGGGTTTTTGATGCATGTCTGGTGGAGTTTTTTGGGTTTTTAGAGAGCTTCAGATTGGTGTATCATGCATCTCCATCTGATAACTTTTCCAGGCACTTACTATTTATAGTAAGTCATGTTGGCTTCTCGAATTGTACTCAAAAGGCGTTTGGAAACACTTACTATTTATAGTAAGTCATGATTACTGCTCAGATGAAGTTTTGCAAACTTACTATTTATAGCAGTTGCTATTTTTAGTAAGTCTATTTATAGCAGTATCTTTCTAGCAGCAGTTCAATCATCTGCAGTTCACATTTTGGGCAGTGTGGCTGTTCAGTTGGCTTTTTGAAGGTTTTGAAGTTAACTTACTGTTTTTGGCATTGGCTATTTTTAGTAAGTCTAATTGTGGCAGTGGCACCATCAACAATCCTGCTCAAGTCATCATTCTATTTCTGGCAGAATCAGTTTGAGTGTTGGCTTTGGTTTTGGCTTCTATCCCTCCTTAGATTGAGTCCCAGACTTAGTCAATTTTCATATCTTGAAGTTGTACCCCATGCCTAGACTTGATGACTTCAAGTTGTTTTAATGAAGGGGGCATAAAGGGGGTTGAATTTCATATGCATTTAATGTTTATTGTGCAACTTTAAGTTTAACGCCAAAAAGGGAGATGAATAATATTTCATTAAATTCAAAATAAAGTGACTATTAAGAGATGGCGTCCTTTGGAGGAATTGAACAGTTTCTTGTTGGGAGTTACATATTGCTTCATTTGCCAATTGAAGCTTATATATTGGTGCCTTGCTCTTTGTATATCATCTTGGAAATTTGAAAGTAAAGTTATGCTGCTGGTTTGAAATCCAGAACCTGGCTAAGGGGAAGCTTAGCATTTTGCAATCCATCATTCGGGCCCGAAACTGTGGCTTCTTAGGTGGATCATTGTGACTGTACTTCACTTTGGAGTGCAGATGGAGCTTCAAATTGATGATATCAAATGGGTTGCTGATGTAAAGCCTGTTTTTTGAGTTGCTGATTCGCCATGGCTGAAGCTATTTTCTGTTCATAGCTTCGTCACTGATTTTTGTTTCGTTTTGGGTATTCGTCCATGCTGTTTCACTGTGAAGGGCGACCCTTTTTGGAAGTTTTCAGATTTTTTAGTGAAGTTTCTGATTTTTGGGAGAAGGTCGACCCTTCATGGAGGTCATACCTTTCTTCTTGACTGTCTTGGGAATCGTGCCAACTATTTCTCTCTGTTTTGGGCTCGTTTTCTCAATGGAGGTTGGACGCCTAGCTCTTAGTTGTTGATTGGTTGTGGTTTGAGAGCTTTCCGAGTTGAATCGAAGAAGATACGTCCATTATGGTGAATTCTCACCTTGCTAATCTGATTTTCTGTATTTCATGTTTTTGATCAGATTAGTTAGAAATTGTTATAATGCTGTTTTGAGTTTCTTTCTATATCATTTTGGCATTGTAAATGTTAGAGGAAGTGTTACTCTAACCATTGAGTGTTTTTGGAGGCATATCATTCTCATTTGCAGCTGTATGTTATTTGTTTGTGAGCTGATTAGTAGTACTAACAGCCATTGTTTCATTGCTGCAAATTCTAGTTTATTTTATATTCCCACGATTGAGTGGTTGAGTTTAATAAAGTTTCTTTAATTAATGTTGTATTTCCCCCCACGAAATAAGTGGTTGTGAGGATTTGTATACCCCCCACTATACAAGTGGAAGTGTGGTTACATGGCTGGCTTGTCGCCTTAAAATAATTGTAATAATCACACCCATTGAATCAGTGGAGTATTCCCACTGCTCGTGGATTCCTGCAAAGCAGAAGAAGTGTTCCTTCAATTTGATAATTAGCACTCCACCATATGTTAGCACCTTGCCTTCTAAAGGATCTTGTGTGCACATTCTTGGTGTTGAGTTTAGCTCTCTTTTTCAATTGTAATCAAGTCAATTATTGAGTTATTAGATCCTAGGGATCCTCTGACCATATGCCCGCTCTCTTCCTTAAGTGGTTTTAGGGCGCATTTTTGGTTAGAGTTTATTTCAGCATCGTTTGGATTTGGAGCTAATCTTAACGGGTGCATGATTGCATTGTATGTGAATTGAAAAATCAAGAAAAAATTAAGGGGAACATTTCAGGTTGTCCACTTGCACCTACTTTATTTGTCATTGCTTCTTATGCCTAATGAAAAAACATTAATGAATATTCAATTTGCTAATAAAATGGCTCTTTTTTTCTGATTTGGAAGAGGATAATTTTGAATTTGTGATCAAGACTTAATATATATTGTATGGCCTTAGGTGCAAAGATTTTTTACAATAAATCTATTATCTTAAGTTGGGAGAACTCTCCTCCCAACTGGTTTAGAAAAGATAATCTTCAATGGGGAGGGCCATACAAGTTGGTAAGATACTTAGGGGTTTCTTTTTCTACTAATCCCTCTTTGAAGGATATGTGGGACAAGATGTTTTGTAAGATTAAAAATAATGTATGAAAAGGAATAGTCAATATTTATCCCTTGCAAGGTTAATTCAAATTTGTTAGAATATTCTTTCTTCTTATAGTATTTATTATGCCTCTGCATGGAAGTTTGGCAGTTATCAACTTGAGAAGATTCGACAATTAATAAGAAATTATGTTTGGTCTGATGGTAAAGGTAAAAAGAAAAGGTGTGCTATGAAATGAGAGTGGTGTTGTTTAAGGAAAAAGGAGGGTGGTTTGGGTTTAAAGAACTTTAAGGCCCAAGGTGTGGCCTTAGCTACAAAGTGGATTGTCAAGGCACTTTCAAGGAATGAACCTTGGAAAGTGTTAGTCAAAAGTGATAATTCAAAAGATTGTTCCAAAAAAAGAAAAGAGTTGGTCAAGTCTACACCCACATGACATTTTATTTGGCAAATTCCTTATAAAGCCATCTAGTTCTAATGTGCTCTACAATCTATGGAGGGCATAGGAGTTTGTGAGAGGTTTGCTTAAGGGTTGTAAGGCCTTAGTAAAAAATGAGAAAAAATTCTTTAGTTTCAGGTCCAACTAGTGGAACCTTTTTTGGAACAATAAACCTCTTGCTTTGTTACAAGGTTGTTTGGTAAGGGTATGGAACAATAATGGTATTTCTTTTTTTGGGGGACATTTTTGTTAAAGGGCATTTCAAGGAATTGAATAGTATCAGAAAACAATATTCTCTACCAAATACTCAAAGAGGAACATTTTATATGTTGAACAAAGCGTTGCTTAAAATAAACTATCCTATAAAGATGAATTTTAACACAGATTATTGAGAGCTTTTAGTGAATGGCTCTACATTTTATAACATTAATACCATTAAACTATATAGGTTGTTAGCAGTGTCCCATGAAATACTCACCAATGTCAAGATCAAGTGGGGGATGAATATTGAGGATAAACATTGGCATAAGATAATTAAAACCTATTTGAACAAACTTATTGAGCCTAATTTTTTTTCTTCAGATAGTTACTTCTTATTAAGAAGTTGGTTGTAATATTTGTAATGTTCTCGAAACATGTGAACATGTTTTCTTTGAGTGTAGCTATGCGAAGAATATTTGGTCAATGTTTTTGGGTAATATTTTGGGTTGGGATATTAGAGAAAATTTCTCTTGGCATGAAATTTTATTTGGTTTTGTGAATAGCTTGAGTGAAAAGATTAATTTTTTATGTTATTATTTTCCACTAATATTCTTTAGCTTTTATGGAAGATGTGAAATGATGACATTTTCCAAGGCAAAAGGAGGCATCTTACGGAGTCTTCCAAAAGACTCACCTATATTGAAATCATTTCACAAGTTACAATGACTATGGACATTGCAAATGGAAAAGTTCATGAAGCTAATTGGTGAAGGATCTGCTCCAGTCTACAAATCTGAAATCAAGTTTGTTGAATTCTAGCCTCCTGATGTGGAGAAACCAGATGAGAAATTCATAAAGGAATATGAGGAGTTTCAAAGAGAATATATTAAGATTCACAATTATGAGGATAGGGCAATGGAGCAAGAAATCCTATGGATAAAGTAACAATAAAAAGGTTGTTGGGAATAAAAAAGAGGTTTTTTATGTTTTGTAGACATTTATGATTGATACATAACATGTTGAGGCTATTGTGCAGCTAGAATATTGTTAATTTCTGCTGATGCAGCATTTTTGTTTTTTGTGATGGGATCTTGAGACAGCTTTTACCCCTAACTTGGTGGTTGATGTGGTCTTCTGATCACATGTATATTGTGTTGGCGTTTCAACTAGCACCTTTGGAGTGCTTATTGGAAACTGATAGCTATGCACAGTGCGTAATGACTGCTCTTCAAATTATGGAGGGGAAGCTTCCTCTTTTTGCTGATGTTTGTGTAAAAGTAAAATGGACTAATGTTCCTATCTTTTTACTCAGCGACAAGGCACAAGGGTGCATAAACACAATGTGTTGCAGCTAAGGTTTTCTCTGGTTTCTACAGATCTTAAATACAATTAAGCTAACTTTTAGTCTATCCTATTTCCTCAAGATAAATAGAGCATGAGGATATAGGAGCAGGAATGGAATGGTTGGATCACTTTCAAATCTATGCTGGAATAAGGTCTTATTCAAGCAAACACTGAATCTCAGGATTCCCAAGGATGTGACAACACCTGTCCAAGGTGTAGGCTGAGACTTAGATTACTAGAAACAACAAAGAACAATGAGCTGGATAATAGGATTCCCGAGGAGGTGACCACGCTTATCCGAGGTGTAGGCTGAAATCTAGGTCATAAGAAAACATCAAACGATAACCATTAATCTCCAAATTTCCAAGGAGGCATCGACGCTTGTCCAAGGGGTAGATTGAAACAATAGATTATAAAAACAAACGTTGATAGATCTTGAAACTTTGGATCAAATTGCACATGCCTTTTGATTTATTTCTTCAAACTCACTCAACACTTTACAAAGATTTGGGATAGCAAAGGTACAAAATCATACACAATTGTGATCAAACCAAACGACTCTCATCCAAGAGTGAACAAATATTGACTTGCAAGCTTTTTGGCACAACGGTGCAGCAATTTTGTGTAGTAATCAAATTTAAAAAATAATGAACAAAGGCTCTTATTTATAGAAGCTCAAAGGAGTAGGCAACCCTAAAATCTCCTTGAGTTAACACTTAGTTCTTGCCAATCTGCAAGATTTATTCCTATGTCTAAAAGTAGGTGACCTAGCAATTAACTGGAAATTCTACTTCAGTTAATTGACTCTAAACTAAAAGTGAACTCCAATATACAAAGTGCCTCCAAAATAGAGATCCACAATTAGTGGGATTAGACATGCATGATCAATGGGACAGTGAGTTAACTTGGAAAGAGGCATCAAGTTAACTCTTGTTGTCATAAATGCTATTTTGGAGGGGAAGGACGTCCTAACTAAGAGTTTACACCTCATCAACTCGAGTTATCAATTCCTCTAACCATTCGTTAACCTCCTCTACAGTTGGACAATTGATGCTTCGCAGCATGATGATGTGTCACCGTAGCATCTCTTCAGCACTCGCAATCTGCTCTTGTTATTCAATATTCTTTGCAGCTACATCATCCAACCTTGTTGACATGACTATGATCTGACTTAGCTTGCAACCAGCAGGGTCACCATAGAAACTGCTATGGATGAGGTCTTGGAACTGTGTTTGCATGTCACCGAGACTCACGTAGTCGCTATCTTTACGTTTGATACTGGCAAGGAATTGATTGGTAACTTTGGCGGCTCTGTAACTGGAGTGATGACCTCTGTTTCTCCTGCAGCTTCTGATGCTTTTCTTGATTCTTCTGAATGAAAGAGTGTTGTATGATGAAACCACTAAGTTTGACTACGAACACCTTGGCTGTGAGAAATGCACATGAACTTGTTGCGCACGTAGAGCTCCAACGGTATTCAACCCTCTAAACTGGCCTTGGACGGCTATCAAATATATGAGGTGAAACCATATGGAAGTTGTGGTCCTTGAGTGTCTATGTCTATCAATCTGTCCAAATTGACCTTTGGGTGTGCCCGATGCAGATTGGTGTCAACTGTTTTCAAGAAGTCATGGGGTAAGACTGTCTTGGTCTCGTATTTGACTTGAGAGAACTATATTTTGAAAACCTTGAAGATTGACTGTGCACACGATACTATTCAAACAACTTTTTCTGCAACTCCTAAAAATAGCCTTGCCGAGGTAACTTTTTATGAAAAATTCTGAGATGTGGGTTTTGTTGAGAATAATTTTCTAAACAAACCCAGAATGTCAGAAACTCGAAAAAGTGAGTTTTTCTATGACATGCAAGAGCCCTTCAGTGGAAGAGGCAGCGAGACAACAAAAACTTATTTTTCTTGGAAAAATCTAACACATGGGTTTTGTTCGTGCTTCAAAGCTAAACAAACCCAGTTTGTCTATTTTTTGAGATTGTGACCTTTTCTGGAAACCCTAAAAAATAAAGGCAACAGAGCTACTTTTTTATGGAAAAATCTGACATGTGGGTTTTGTTGAAAAAGATGTGTTGATCATACACAGAAGGTCAGATCTGTGAATAACTATTGTTTTCTTGGACATGCAAGAAGATCTAAAACAAGAATAGAGGAAAAGACAAGAAGTTTGGAAGTTATAAACTGCCTCTCTGGATCTTCAAGAAAATCACGCCTGGAGATGCAACCTCTGATAAATTGTCCCTCTATGCAACTGATTCATGAAAATATGAAGAATGTTGAAAAACCCTCTGTCACATCTTCAAAAGATGTTGGAGAGGAAAAATGCTTGTTCTTGAGCTTCAACCTGCAAAGAAAGATGTTGAATTATGACGCCTAGACTTGATTAATAGTGTTTGATGTTGAATCAATCAAGTTTAGGCGCCAACACTTGATTGAGGAGTTATTTTGCCTGATTTGGAGCTCATAGAGATGATTTCCACCAATTTGGGGATGTTTTAGACATGGAAAGGCTTTCAAAATAGACAACTTCAGTCAATTGAGTCTAATTTTGACTTTAGGCATCCAAGTTGAGGAGTTGAACACTTTTTCATTCTCTTTCTGTGATGAAATGCCTCTGTTCGATCTTTGATTCTGGTTGCTCAATTGATCTTGAAGTGTTGATGACAGGTCCATTGCTGAGATGAAACAACGTTGAAGAAGTGTGCTTGGGAGCTGCAAAGCTCAAAATCTGAGTCTGATGCCTCTAATTCTTGGGCGCCTTTTTCCAAAAGGGTGTATTTTTCATCAGACTTCGTGGTTTTCTCGGATGCTTTTCAGTTCTTCCATTTTGACCTTCAGTGCTTTGATCTGAGATCAACGATGACTGATGAGTCCGACGAAAGTGCTGAAACATGGGATGGATACCTAGTTCATTTATGGAAAGGATGACTAGCTTCACAAGCTGTGAAAGTTGATTTAGGGGTCTCAAAAGTATGGGCGCTCCTGGCTTGCAGGGGCACCTTTGACCTTTTGTGTTGTCATTTTCAGTTTGCAACCTTTCACGAACAGCCCCAGTTTGATCTTCGTCATCAAATGTTAGATTTATCTATTGAATTTTCTGACTGTGTCATTGTTGAGATTGATCAAGACGGAGGACTTCTTGGAGGTCACTGAGCTTGCAGACTGCATCTAATTGCCCAAAACGTTGGGCGACTATTTCTAGGAAGGTGCATTTTCCTTGACACAGCCAATTCTTCATGTCTTTCATTTTGGCTTTACTTCCAGCGTTTTACGCTTGATCTTTGTTTGCAAATGCTTGACAGGTCTTGCGAACGTGCAACTAGATTGATCGCGAAGCTGAGAGGATGTTGAGCAAATGCCTTGTAGAAAGCAGTCGTTGAAAAGTTCATTAGGTGACCCAAAATGATGGGCGCCCCTGGTCAGCAAGGGCTCTTTTACTTTGATATCCATTAGTTTACCCTTTGTTTGACGTGCTCGAATGATCAACAATTGTTGTCGTTTGATATGTTTTGTGAGTTAGCTGCTAGATCCATCACATAGCTAAGCTGAATTTGAGGAGATCACTTGGGGGTTGCCAATCCAAAGACTAGCATCTGGTAGCTATGCTTCTTGGGCGCCCTTAGGCTACAAGGGCACTTTTTCCCTTGTTAGGCTATTGTTTTTTATGTCTTTCGCTTTCGGCACCTTCTGCCTCTGCCTTCGTTTAACGACGCTTGATGAGTCAGTTGAATTCGTTTGACGATCCATCGTGAAGCTGGCAGAATTATGGAGAAGATGACTGTCTCGGCAAAACATGATAACTGCATTTGATCCTTTGAACTCATGGGCGCCCCTGGCCATCAAGGGCTCTTTTGGCTGCAACTTCATCATTTTCATGAAGGTTCTTACCTCTTCGTGCTTTGTGTTTGCCATGTTGCCAATTGCATTGATCACCGTTGTCGACAACGCAAACACGTTCACCATAGCAATTGCTTTCACCATGCTGCGTGTATGGGTGTTTGAAAAACTCACCAAGGCATTGACTGCATAGCACCTTTCTTGTAGCAAGCCATGCATCTTCCAAACTTAGAATATTTTCAGCATTTTTCAACCTTTGAAAATCCCCTCCATCGTGAAGCATCTTTTCAAACATTTTTTGCCATGGATTCTTCCTTGAAGCTTTTGAGGCTTAGATTTCAACACTTGATATTGGCCATTCTGCCATTAATGGTTGCAGAGGTCCTACCTTTCTTCTTGAAAAATGAAAATAGACCCACCAAAGTAAAACAAACTTTTTGGTGATTTTGACTTGACCAGTGTGATAGTGAAGTCAAATTATCCTATCAAAATCATTTTCAATCATTTCTAGAAAGGTCCCATTTTTTAGGGTTTTCCTAAAAACAGGGGTTTAAAACCCTAATTTTCAAATTTTCAGAAATTTGCAAGTATCTTCCTTGACATAAACCCACAAAAAGCCTATGTTTTGTTTGACCTAAAACAGACTTTTGACAACAATTTTACATGATTTAGCTCATTTTAAACAAAATGCCTTATTGAAGCAAAAATTTATTTTGGGTAAAACATATTGTAACCTTTTTTTTTTTTTTATTCGGAGGAATCGGCAGCACGGCGACCTGGATCAACTTGGCCTAAACACCATTTGTATGAACACGACAAGCCCCTATAACCTCCAGGCCTCCACCCCATTTAGGCAGGGTTAATAGGGTTTGAACTCGGGTGGGCGAACTACCACAATTAGAGCGGGCAGCCACACCACTCGAGCTAAACCTTGGGGGCTATATTGTAACATGCTTTTATTTTGGTAATATATCATCATTTTTTAAAAAAAATCTCCCTAACATTACCCCATAATTACATAATTAATTATCTTCTAATTTAATCCATGTACATATAATTAATTAAAATAAATAAAGGCCAATCATCCTCACCCATATTCCACTCCATCTTATCACATCAAATTAGTTAATCCTAAATTTGATCAAATTAATCTTGACCATTCACTCTCTCACCCAAAAAATTATAAATCTACCCTTTCTTCCTCAAATCAAACACACATAAATTACATGAAGAAAATATACAAGAAATTATCATTATGTTGAAAAGAATCATGCACAATCACTAACTAGCCACAATCCATTGATAGCATGAGCAAATCCACTTCATACTTGATCTGAGGTTTAGACTGGTTTAGAATAGGAGTTAACATTTGTTGTTGATTTCATTTATTATTCTGAATTGCATTGCATACACATTGGTTTGGGGCAACTTTTTGACGATTTAAACTCAATTAAATCAGTTGAACTTGCAATTTTTTACTGAAAAACTTGGCAGGTGCAATTTTTTTGACGAAAAACTTGGGCTGGGAGATGAGTTACTATTACCTCATAATTAATAGTAAGTTTTTCATAACTATTGCTTCTATGATGCATACAATATTAGACTATTACTAAGCCTAACTAGTATCCCAATATGACTTGCAAGGTGTACAACACACCTAGTCCTAACAATATGGTGGCATCACCTCAATGATTAAGAAGATGACAAACATCATAACTGAGAAAGAGTGAGCCCTCATTCAAGGAGTAATGGGTAATCACTTAAAATGTTGATTAATTAGTTGGTCTCCTTTACTAGATAGGTTCCTAAAATTGTATTTCAAGGTTTCTAGAGGGAACTTCAGTGTTGCTAGGGCTAGGGCAGTGTTTAAAGATCTGGAGGATTTGCTTGTAAAAGGCGGGTCTTATTTTTTGGGGTTGAAGACTAATGATGAGAGGAAATAGGAAGTGGTTGTGGTTGGCTGTGTTCTTGCTAGATGTTTGGGGTGCAAGCAGCTTGTTGTCATAGTTGATTATGTTAATGTGATTATGAGTTTAAACAAGAGAGAGTGCTCTAATTGGAAGTTACATAAACTTCCTGAAGAGGCACTTCTTTTGTGTAAAGACTGTAATTATGTTTTCACTGCTTTAATTAATACAAGCCCAAGGTCAAATTCAAGGTTTTAGGAAGGTTTAATTAAAAAATATGAAAGGAAGTCCAAATGAACTGTGACTCAAAAAAGGAGCATGAAGACTGTAATTACTACCTTGGTCATTTTGCTACAAAAGCCTTGACTTCCTTTGGCCGTTCCCACTCCAAATAGGTCATGCCTTCCTGCCAAATTCATTGCTGCCGCTCTAAATTGTTACACACAAAACCATCAATGGAATCCGACATGCAAGAGCCACCTTAGGTACAAAGGTGCCTATAGTAGATCCCATGTGTGACCTGCAATCAATCCAAAAACTTCAGACACTCAGTTTACCACCCATTGGATGTCCGACCTGGGATGTCCAGAGTTAAACAAAGCATGATCTGATGAAGACAGTCAAGAAGCATGGATAGATGATTTTCAAATGATCTCCAGAACTGAAACCAACACTGCTGCAATCTACAATCTTGAAAACCCTTGACACTACAGCCACCTGGAAAATCACTAATGACTGCTGCGAACTCCATTCTTTTTTTCTGTCACAAACCGAACAATTACATATGAAAAAACATATTGATGATTTTAAACAATTTTTTTTTTGTTTTTTATAAGTTAGATGGATTTCAAACTTTTTGGTTGAAATGTGGTGAAACCTGTGACATGGGGTATACCTATTTAAGGGACACCAGGAGTACATAAGAACATCATCTCTTCTTGGTTTTATGATCCCATTAATCCTATACTCAATTCACTCTGTTTTCTGCAGCCAACAGGAAATAGATACATGCTGTGTATTGTACTAAAAAACAGGGGTGCTTTCTAAAGAAGTGTAATGTAGAGCATTCCATGGATGAAACCTTTTCACATATAGAATATGTTATTGAGTTGAAGGACATAACTACAAGAATTTCTTTCTGTTGTGCAAACAAAGCTTAAAATGCATCTGTTTTAGCTCAAGGAAAGTGATTACAATATGGGAGATAGCACAAAAATAAGCCAATTTTCTCTCTCTTTGTATGTAAACATACAAATTTCAGCCGTTTGTCCAACCAACAACATTTAGATGAAAGGATGCTTTTATATGTGAGCAGACCATGAACAAGAGCTCTAAGTTTAAAGTTAAGTGAAAAAACATCAGATTCTGCATTGGTTTCTGCTGGTTATGCTGATTGGAACCTCCACTTAGATACATTTGTAATGTCCCTTGCCAAATTTGCCCTTAAATCACTGAATTTTACCCTTAGGAATTTGGTCAAACACTTGTCTTGCAAAGTACTTGGCTTGTAAAAGATGTCTCAATGCTGATTGCTTTGTATTTCTTCAATTAATGCAATAAAGACTTCTAAACTTAAAGAGCAATGTAATGTGAAATGATAAGCAAGTGACATTAACTTTCCAAAGCCTAAAACTCTATGCAAATGAGTAGTTACAGCCTATGGACATTTGGACAAACAGTTGGCATGCAACCTTCAACCTTCACTTTCTTATTCAATTCTGGAATTATTCTAAAATAGGACTGATTACAATGCTTAGGAAATCTGATTACAATATGATGACTGATTTTCATTTCATAACATGACAATGGATTTCCCTAAAGGCTGCGATTTACTTCAGACTTATTACAATGCATAAGACATGAACATACAATGAAAAGAACCTGATATTAAGTTCTGATATGATTTGCTGATGAAGACACAACAATCAGAAGTAGGTAGCAGCAGATAGATGGCCTCTCAAACTTGAATACGTGCCCTCATGAAGTCGTCCCTGGCAGCCAAGAATGTATGCAAAAAATAAATTGAATCCTCCACGATTTCCCTCAAGGAAACCCTCAATGGCAGCGGCTAGGGTAGCAGATTTGAACGCTCCAATATCCACAATGAATTGACCCTCCAATGAAGCACAATGAATAAAATCAACCCTCTCAAGTATGTAGACAGACCTCCAAAATCAGACTGGAGTAGAGGCACTGGCAGCAATGCTTGAATCCACGATTTTTGGCTCTAAAGATGTTCAATCCCTCCTTCAACAAGCAGTGCTCCACAAAGGCAACTCTCCACGATTTTATCTTGCAAGTTTATACATCATCGAAGGTTCCAGAGCTGATGAATATGCAGTGAATGAAGAACCACGACTTCTCCTCCAAAATTATCAATAAATTATGTGTGCTTCGAAATGTCAAAATCGTCCTTTGATAAAATCGATGAAGCTATCAAAACTGAAATAATCTTCACAATCTGATCAGAATATCTCTCCCAATTGATCCACCAAAATTTGGCCAATGGCCATTAAATTTTGCCAAGATGAATCAGCAACAATGAACTCTATCTCAAGTGAAGTTGCAGCAATACAACAGCTGCTACAACCCAATGATGCAATGAATAACTCCTTCCAATGATGATTGCAGGAATACAATAGCTACTGCAAACCTCCAACTTTTCAAAACTAATTGCAATAATACCTCAACTGCTGCAATGACGAAGATGTGATAATAAACCAGCTATCACATCAATTCAGTTAGGACAATAATACAACAGCTATTGCACCTGTCAAATCTCTCCAATTAAGCACCTGTAGAAACCCTGGATGGATTTCTCAACAATTCCAGCTAGGGTTGATCTTTCACAACTGAACCTGGTACGCTAGAGTCTTCAAACCCTCGAGTAATGCAAGCCTCAGCTCTTTACCACGCAGGTATGGAAAATAGAATAACTCAAGACATGATGAAAATAGCTTGCATTGAGCTCCTTATAAATAATTCTCATTCAGCTTCAAGAAGCTTCCATAAATAATATTATTGTATTCCTTTAAGTGATTTTATGATTTATTATTTTATTTAGTCACTTTATTAAATCAATTGAATATAAAGTCATCCTTATGATATTAATTTATTGGAATAACTTTATAAATAATTAATTTAATCACTCCACTTTATTTTAACCAAAATAATCAATTAAGCTATCCTTTTGATAAATTGTTAATTTTGGACAACTTAATCAATTAATTTAATTAAATCACCATACCTCCAATTCTGATTGCCAAGACCTTGAATTACAATGACCAATGGCTATTCAATGATATGACTACAATGCAATGACAGGGCTTCCTTGCACCAATTACAACTGATATAAAAATGCAGACTTAGAACCTAGAGAAATGGACGAAGGCAGCAATGTAAGAACTCCACAATTTCACCCTCGGTGCTGATTGATCTTTCCCAAGTGTACAGTGCTCCAAGAGTGTGATGCTCCACGATCTTCTTGTCTTAGACAATGCGCCTAGAATAGTCAATAAGCTACTGCTAAAATCCACAATCTTCTCTCCTAGCAGCACTTCAATGATGCCAATAGAACCACTTTGCCTTAGTATGCAGCTATCTTGACTGAGGGATGCTGCTGCGATTCCTTAATACAATTGCCACGATTTTCTTATGCAAACTGAACTAAGTCGTCCAATCTAGAAAAGATACCAGGTTGCCTCAAATCGATCAAAAATGATGGTGCCAAGATTGAAATAACTCTTCAACCAAAACAAGCAAATGCTTCACCAAATTGATGACAATATCCTGCTGCAAATAGATGGATCAATATACCCAAAATTTCTGATAAAATCGAATTCTCATTGATAGCTAAAAATCGAATTCCCAAAAGCAAAATTCAGTTACATCCAAACTGGAAAATATCATCATTAAATCTTCAAATATGACCCCACAAATAGAGTTGATATGCCTATACTGTTTCAATGATTAAATCGGACTCCCAAGATGAAAATCCTTCACAATCGAATTTCTTCAAGCTTGCTAAACTTCACAAAATAATTGCATATGATTTCCCTCAAATTGAATCCTCCAAAATCTGGCCAAGGGCCATTAAATTTTGGGAATAATTAATCCATCCAAAATTAGATTCTTCTTCAATGAAGCTACAATAATACATCAGTTGTTGTATGTTGGCATTTCAATTAGCACCTCTGGAGTGCTTATTGGAAACAAACAGCTATTGCAAGTGTTATAGTACTGCTCTTCAAATTATAGAGGATGATCTCTCTTTGTTGATGTTCTACGTAAAAAAGGGGTACTAAGGTTCCTATCTTTTTTACTCAGCGGCAGGACACAAGGGTGCATAAACACAATGCGTCGTAGCTAAGCTTTTTCTCTGGTTTCCACAGATCTTAACTACGACTAAACTAGCTTCTAAACAATCCTATCTCCCCAAGAGTAACAGAGAATGAGGGCATAGGAGCGAAATGGATGGGTTGCGTCACTTGAATCCGTTGTCTCCTTATAATATGGTCGAGGCTCTGAACTCTCAGAAATATGCTGGGATAAGGTTTTATGCAAGTAAACACTCTTTACGGTAGGTTAGATCTGAGACTTGCCAAGGAGGAGGAAGCCCTGTCCCAAGTATAGGCTGGGAAACAACTTACTGGAAACAACAAAGTTCAAAGATCTGGGTATCAGGATTGCTAAGGAGGAGGAACCCCTGTCCGAAGCATAAGCTAAAATCCATATCTTTAAACAACATCAAACGATAGCAATCAATGACAAAATATCCAAGGAGGAGGAACCCCTATCCAAGGAGGAGATTGAAACAATAAACTATTTAGAACAAGATGTTGAATCAACTCAAATCTTATATCAAATATGCATGTGCCATCTGATTTTCTTCTTCAAGCTTTTCCAAAGAATTACAAAGATTGGGACAACAAAGGCACAAAATCATGCACAATTACGATCAACTAATAAACTCTCATCCAAGAGTGAACAAATA
Source organism: Sequoiadendron giganteum (assembly GCA_007115665.2). Lineage (NCBI taxonomy): Eukaryota > Viridiplantae > Streptophyta > Pinopsida > Cupressales > Cupressaceae > Sequoiadendron > Sequoiadendron giganteum. The sequence continues at coordinate 561,390,347 of CM021106.1, forward strand.
CAAACATGCAAACTCTGGCAACAATGGCGTGGCAATTTTGCGTAGTAAATAAAGGTTAAAACAAATAATAAGCCCAAGGCTCTTATTTATAGAAACTCGAAGGAGTAGGCAACCCTAAAATCTTCTTGAGTTAACAATTAGTTCTTGCCAATCAACAAGAATTATTTCTATGTCTAAATGTAGGTGAGCAAGCAGTTAACTGGAAATCTACTTCAGTTAACTAAAACTAAACAAAAGTCAAACTGGAAGTCTACCTCAGTTGACTGAAACCTAACTAAGAGTGAACTTAAATTACAAATGTGCCTCCAAAATAGACATCCACCTTTAATGGAGATCTGAGATCCACAAATCGTGGGAGTCAAATTAGACACCCTTGATTAGTGGGATCTGACATGCATGATTTGTGGTTAACTTGGAAAGGGGCATCAAGTTAACTTGAGTTATAGTTATTGCTACTTTGGAGGGTAGGACGTCCTTCTTGGGGTGCTTTACACCTCATCACCACTAGTCAACAGTGCCTCTATCCAGTTGTTGACCTCTTCAGACCCTAGGCAATCAATGCTCCTCAAGATGACGGTGTGACGTCTTAGCATTTCTTCACCTATCACAAGTTGTTGCTGATAGTCTATACACTTGGCAGCTACGTCATCCAAATTGGTAGACATGGCTACAACTTTGGCCAACTTGCAACCATCGGGATCATCAAGAAATGTGTTATGGGTGACGTCTCAGAATTGTTTCTGCATTGTTCCTAGCTCAATGTATTCTCCTCCCTCAAGCTGATATTTTATGTGAGGGAAGGATATTACCAACGTTCTTGCAAAGTTGATAATACCTGCGACAATATGTCTGTAGTTAATCAGCTCCACATAATTGGCATCATAGGCTTTCACCTTGTATGCCAACTGTTCCTTCCAATCAAAAAGGTGTTGCTTGTTCTTTGTGGTGGTAACTGATTGATATGCCAATTGCAAATCAGCAACTGTCATTTCATCTCCCGACCTCTTCTCTATTGTCCTCGGGTCTAACTGTTGGATCTCTGAGCGGAGTCCATGTGCTCTATCTCTCAACTGGTATGTTTCCACCAGTACACATCGTCCTTTGGTAACAAACTCATCCACTTGATTTCTCAAGTGTTTGCCATATGTGATCAATTGATGATGGTTTTGTTTTGTAGGGAGATCTGGCAACTCTTCTGGCAAAGTAGAGGAGTTGGGAGTTCCGTGTATCAAGCTGGAAATGTACATCCTCAATTGCTGGTTTTCAGCCTTTAAGGCTGCTTTGTCTTGGCCATCATTAGCTATCCTCTCTTGGGTGCTCGCTGAGGCTATTCCAAGAAGGTCTACCTCCACCTGACGAGTGGTCTTTCCGAGGTTCACCTTTGATAGCGTGAAGTCTTCAACCCTTACATTATGTATGTTTTGTCCTCAAGTGGGGCATCAGTCTCTACGATGACCTCGTTATCCGCATTCCTTTCTACATGTGCTTGCTTCAACTTCTTCGCCGACATGTCTTGAGGGACTTGATCGAACTCTGTGAAGTCGAGCTGGTAGGACGACCTTTCCCTCTTCCTTCCAAGGAAACTCTCAAGCCAGATAGAATCCTGACTAGCCTTGTTGAAAGGAGGAATGTTGACCCCCTGAATGCTAAATGAACGAGACTGTGTTGTATTGATGTCTCACGGTGGTGAGTCCAAGTCAATGGGAACTTGTGATGGTGGTGAAGTGGGCGGCTCTATCTCTATCACAGGCACAGTATCTTCTACAACTGCTTCTAGCATGGGCTCTGTTTTGGTCGTGATTGCCTCAATCACTAGCTTTGGTTCGGCTGCAACAGTCTCTACTACCTCGGGTAAGTTGGTGGTTGTCTCCACTTGTACTTCTTGCTGATTTACATCAGCAATCTGTGTTCTTCCCCATGGAAGCCCTAACATCCTCATCCCTTTGGGAGGATCGCTCCACTGCTTTCTTCTGGGTTTCTTCCTGGACTAGAAGGTAGTGTAGACTGAACCGTTGGCAGCTCTGTTCGGGGAAGTACTACCTTCCTTGTCCTCTTGCTGTCTAGGTAGAGTCGATTGTTTTTGACCTCTCTACTCGTTCTCTCCTCTATAGATGTGCTTTCTTTCGCATACCAATCCACTCTGCCAAGTGGCTGTGAGTCCACTTGATCCATGAAGAAGGGAGAATGACTTCTTCCTCATTGTCAGATAGGCCCTCAATGTCTTCTGACATAAAGTTAGCAATTTGTGAGAGCTTAAGCCGGCTATAGTTCCTTCTTCGCACCTCAAACTCATCGTCACAATTGACCCAGTAATCTTCTATGGAAGATTCATGTGATGAGCGTTGCTCGAGATGTGCTGCATAGAGCCCTCTTGGATCATATGACCTCCTTTCAATGAGGTACTTGAGATTGAGTCTCACTGTTTCTTGGCTCATCAACTTGGCATCAGCCACTGTTTTACATCTATAGAGTCCCATCTGAATGGGAAAGTTTGCAACTAACTTCTTCTTCAGGCGTAGGTGAGAGTGAACTTCGGCCAACTGCCTTAGGAATTCCATGAACACTACCTTATCTGAAGGGTAGTGTGGCATCATGGCGGGGTGACCATTGTAACCATACACACATATGTAGGTGAAGGTGGGGAATTGAATAAACCAATCTGCCTAGTCCACCATTGCCTCCTTGGCTGCTGGTGATATACGCACGTGCATCTCATGGTCGAGATCTTGTACGGTGTGCATGATGAAGAGGTCATTCGTCTTTTTGAAGTATCGTTTTGCTTGAGTAAACTCAAGACGCGGAAAGTATTCTTGGACCTTCTGCACACCTAAGGTCCCCACAGTGTTTAGTGTCCTGAACTCGCCTTGGAAGGCAATCAGGTATACCAGGTGGGAACACATGTGGAACCTATGAGCCTCTAGAAACCCGATAATTTGTTGGTGGAGTGTGTCACTGATCAAGGAGGCCTAGTCATAATGTTCTCTGTTGTTGATAATCTTGGCAATGATGTAATACATCCACGACTAAAATTGGTTGCCCACCTCCTGTCCAGTGATCCTGCTGAGTAGAGTGATTAACACTGCATACTCATCTCTGAATTCTCCTCTTCCAACTAATTTGGGCAAGCTGGCCTTCTTCACCTTTAACCATTGTTCTGCCATTTTTAGTGAACACCTATCCTTTGAAGCTTCGAATGGCTTCTTGCATTCTTTCACTGATATGACCTTATTGGTCGGGCATGGTGGAATAGCAAAACATTTTTCAATGTCCTTTGGTTTCAAGCTGCAAATCACCCTCCCATCTACTGATTGGATTTCTCTTGTGGTAGGATTGTAATGCTTAATGCAAGTGATTACAAGCTCCACACTCTGTAATGTGATAGGGATCTATGCAGCTTGAAACAATCCGAACTCTTCTATGTTTTGCAGTGTGATTTGATTCATGCCCTCCAAATCCTCGAAATTGACCTCTAGGTTCTTCTGATGCAGGTCTGTGTCAATCGTTTTCAGTAAATCATGGTACAAGACCATCTTGGTCTTGTATTGTACCTGGGAGTACTGCATTCTGAAAGACTTAAAGATTGACTGTGCACACGACCCTGTTCTGATAATTTCCAGAAACCCTTACAAATAGTGCCTACCGAGAAGTATTTTTCCGAGAAAAATCTGGCACATGGGTTTTGTTCGTGCTTCAATGTTGAACAAACCCAGTTCCTTAGATTTTTTATTCTGAGAATTTTCTGGAAAAATCCCTAAAAATAGGGGCAGCAAGTTTGTTGTTTCTTGAAAATTTGAAAAGATGGGTTTCACTGGAAAATTATGCTGATCATACCTAGTTGGCCTGATCTGTGATAGCCTGTTGCTTTCTGTGACATGCAAGAATTTTAAGACAAAAGAGAGGAAGTAGACAAGAGGTGGATTGGAAGTTATTAACTGCCTCTTTGTAGAAATCTGACTCTGAATTCAATCTCTGAGAAGAAATCTCCTTATGCCATTGATCTTCAAAAAATATTGAAGAACTGTTCAAACCCTGCCAGATCTTGAAAATACGTCTTTGAGAGCAATTTGCTATTTTGATCTTCAACCTGCAAAAGAATAAATGAAAAAGGGATGCCTAGCTTGAATATATAAAGATTCAAGTTGAAATCCTTCAAGTTTGGGCGCCAACTCATGATTGAAGCCTAATTTGGAGTTCAAAAGCTGATTTCCACTAATCGTGGAGTGTTTGGCCTCTTTTTGCCTCCAAAATTGCTTAACTCAAGTCAACATATTTCCTTTGATCTTTTAGGCGTCCTTTCTTGAGTATTGAGCATTTTTCATCATTTTTCCAGTTTGAAGTGCCTCTGTTTGATCCTTGTTCTCGGTTGTTCAATTGATCTTCGACAATTGTTGACGGATCTATTGTCGAGATGGGATCATCCTGAAGAGGTATGCCTGGGAGTCATCAACTTAGAAAACTGAGTTTGAGGCTCCAGATTGAAGGGCACCTTTCTCCAAGAGGGGCGCTTTTAGCTTTGCCTTAGTCAATTTTGATGACTGTTCTTTGTCTTCGGCATTTAGACCCTCTATGCTTTGATCTAACGTTATCGTTGATTGATGAGTCAGATGACTCTGCTTGATTGTGCATTGGGTAATCGGCTCGGTTCTGGAAAGGATGACTAATTTCTCAGCTTCTAAAAGCAAGTTTAGGCCCTTCAAATCTAAGGGCGCCCCTGGCCAGCAGGGGCGTTTTTGACTTGTTTGACTAATAATTTCATGCTATAAACTGCCTGCTTTGATCTTTGTCATTAGATGACTTAGTTGTCAAATTCCTTTGCTGATGGTTTCGTTGTCGAGATTGATCAAAGCGGGGAAGATCATCCTAGAGGTAATTGAGTAAACTGACTGCATTTGTATGCCTTAAAGACTAGGCGCCTTTCTTCAAGAGGGGCCCTTTTCTTCTGTACTTAGCAATTTCCTTTCATTTTGGCATGTTCTTCATTCAACATCTCCATGTTTCGTTGATGTTTGCCAATGATCTCTGAATCAGATGATCTCGCTTGATGATGTGTTGAGTAGCCAGCATGAACATGAAGAAGATGACTGCTTTGAAGGTGTCTGATGACTGCATTTGGCCCTTGAGACAAAAGGGTGCCTTTCTTCAAGAGGGGCGCCTTTTGGCATTTGACTGCATTTCCTCCTTGGTAGCAAGTAGTCTTCCTTCCACATAGCCAAATTTTGGCCTTTTCCATTTTGAGAATCTCCTTCATTGAACAACATCTCTTTCAACCTTTTCCGCCATGGCTTCCTCGTTGAAGCTTTTGAAGCTTAGCTCTCAATACCCGATACTGGTCAATCTGCCATTAATGGCTGCGAAGCTCCTAACTTTGTTCCTGAAAAATAGAAATAGACCCACCAGAGTAAAACATGTCTTTTGATGATTCTGACTTGACCAATGTGATCGTGAAGTCGATTAATCCTATCAAAATCATTTTCAATCATTTCCGGGAAGGTCCTATTTTTGGGGGTTTCCCTAAAAATAGGGGCATGAAACCCTAATTTTCAATTTTTCAAAATTTTAACCATATGTTCCTTGACAAAAACCCACAAAAACCTTATGTTTGGTTTGACCTAAAACAAACTTTTGATGACATTTTTACATGATTTAGCTCAATTTAAGCAGAATGCCAAAAATTTATTTTGGGTACAACATTGTACTTCTCCAATTCCTTCAAACTGATTGCAACAATAAATCAACTGCTGTAATGATGAAGATGTGATAATAAACCAGCTATCACACCAATTCAACTAGGCCAATAATACAATAGTTATTGCACCTGTCAAATCTCTCCAATTAAGCAACTATAGAAACCTTGGATGGATTCCTCCACAATTTCCAGCTAGGGTTGATCTTTCACAACCGAAACTAGTACCCTAGAGTCTTCAAACCCTCGGGCAATGCAAGCCTCAGCTCTTACCATGTAGGTATGGAAAATAGAATAACTCAAGACATGATGAAAATAGCTTGCATTGAGCTCCTTATAAAGAATTCTCATCCAGCTTCAAGAAGCTTCTAAAAATAATATTATTTTACTCTTTTAAGCGACTTAATGATTTATTATTTTATTTAGTCACTTTATTAAATCAATTAAATATAAAGTCATCCTTATGATATTAATTTATTGGAATAACTTTATAAATAATTAATTTAATCACTCCACTTAATTTTAATTAAAATAATCAATTAAGCTATCCTTTTGATATATATATTTATTTTTTTCCAGAAAAAAGGCAAAAGCCTATAATTATATTAATCATATAATATGTAATTACATAGAGTTTGTCAGCTATATGGGAGAGAAATCTTATGGCATCTGGACAAACCCACTTCTTGAGCAGATAAGGTTTTTAACCCCTTACAAAATGGTGCTTCCCATAATTATACTTTCTCCAACAGGGCAAGATGATGGATCTTCAAAGGCTAGTAATGCAACAGTACACTCAACTTCTTCTAGGAAATCATGATTTTCTTTTCCTCTTGGTGCCAATCCTTTCTATGCAAATTCAAGAGCCTCTTGCAGCTTACCATTGTGTATGAGTTCAATTAAAGTCTGTTGCTGTAGATGGAAATACGACTAGGGATTCATGACCAAAATCTCTGGATTCAAATCATTGACCTTCTCAATAGCAGCTTCTACATTGCCATATTGGATAGCTGTGCGCACTGCCACTCGGTTTGTTGTCGTTCCAAGATCCATATAGTAACTAGTGCAGCAAACATACTCCTGCTGATCAAGAACATCGAACACATGCTCATTGGACCATCGTAGGGATGACCAACCATGTCCTGTCGTTTGATATATTGTTAATTTTGGACAACTTAATCAATTAATTTAATTAAATCACCATACCTCCAATTCAGGGACATGACGACATTGTTACCTGTTTAAATCCATAATTTTAATTAAGTTTAAGATTTGAGTGTCTTATACAAATTGCTTATTTCTACTAACCCTGCTTTGTATGTCTGTTGGCAGTTATGTGTGCTCTTTTATGTTAGTAAATTTTGGGCATAGAAGCATGTAAGAGGCACATGTTGATGAGTGATGCTTGGATAACAGCCTTTGGTTTCTTGTGTGTTTCTTGTTGTTCTGTTAATCCCTTGGCTGGGATTTTTCTCTTATGGTCATACGTAATTAAGGTTTGACTTCTTATGTTTATTTATAGTACTTAAGAGTGTAGTTAGTTCCAATGGATTTTATAGTTCTAGGTTTTCCTGGTACAGGATGTTGTTCTGTTCCAACTCTCAGAAGAATAACTTGGAAATGAAAATAACATGGTATAGTATGATCAACACTGACCTAGTACCAACCTTGATGCTCTGTCTATATCCCCTGTCTAGGGTACTCTCAATTAAAATCAGGACATGGTACAATATGATCAACATTGACCTAGTACCAACCTTAATTCTCCTTCTATATCCCCTATCTAGGGTACTCTCAACTAAAATACTTTCTTACTAATATCATACTATAGACTTCTAGTTTAATGAACTACAAAATAGTAATTAATGACTATCTATAACAGCAATTATATTCAACTCTCTAGGAGTTTACTTGAAAGTGATAATGAGCTATGTTAATAGACTTCCCCCTCTACAACAATAAGGTAGTTGAAAGTTGAAAATATTATTTGATTGGAAGGCAATCATTTCCAAGTTTATTTCTATTTTACCAACAAGGACTGGTCTCACAGGAATCCCGTAAAATTGCAAATTGAGTGCCTAAACTAAGCAAGGCTTGTGTTTTACTCTCTTGTGCCAATTTTATTTTTCCTCTTCTGTCAGGTAGTTTATGCCTGGTTTGTGCTAGCTATAGATGAAAAGATTGAAATCTGTCCTGTGCAAGTAAAATCATAATTATCTGTGGGCAATAGACTCCCAGTTGTCATAATGGGTGTAGAACATATAGTGAAACATCATATTTATCCTTATAGGGAAAAAATGATGAACTATGCAACATTGCTCAGCAAGGCTGTCATTAATTTTTCTACTTGCTGGATTCTTATATGGTCAAGTACAAGTGCCATAGTCCCTGGCACACAATTCAGTTTGCAGTGATCAGTCTACTCTGGAGAAAAAGATGCAAAGCTAGTTTTTCAGGAAGATGGCTACATATCATTATGGAGAATTTGCGACTTTTTAGACAGGAGTTCAAGATTATGCAAGATATAGTTGAGTGGTTTCTTAAGAACATGAATCTTTTGCCCATTGGGCCTTAGCCAAGATGCTTCCTTCCCTTTCCTACGCAGGTAAAGATTTACCTTACAATGACATTGCTCAGCTATCATTTTCTGGAGTAATATAGGATGCTTCTCTTCCAAAAATAAAATAAAAAATGAACTGCTGCTGTAAATACCTTTCCAAAAATTGGAAACTCAGCTTTGTATTTGGTGCATGCAAAGTCCTTGATCTGCTCGTTTGTCCCAGGCTCCTGCGATAGAAACTGGTTGCAAGGGAAAGCCAAGATCTCAAAATCTGAACCAAGACCAAATAAACAAGAAGTCTTTATTAGTTATTAGAGATTAAGTGTCTGCTAGTTTAAGTGACTTTGTCATGTTATTCTAACTGGTCTAACCAAGAGATACATTGTCAAGGATCAAACACAAATATGAGTAATCAAAGCTTCCCTAATCCTAGGTTTCCTGCTACTAGGAAGATCCACCTACATAACTCACAATTCGATACTTTTTTTAATCAAAAGACCATATATTAAAACAAATGCATTAAAGCAAACAGCCAGATCCTCAAAAAAGCAGGCAGCATAGGATTGCACCCCTAAGGCAAACTGGCAAGGCCGAGAACAAAATAAATAGACATGTGGCCCCAAAAAGGGAAAAAGCCACAAAATGAAAGAGTTTACAGTCCAACAAGAAAACCAAAATCACATTACTAGATTATCATAAAATAAGAACACATTACACCACAAGGGGAATTCCAAAAGTAGGAGAGTCTTGATAATCAAGATTATTCTGCCCACCACCTTGCAAATCTCTACCACCCTCTATTGGATCCCACCCATCATTAGTATCTATTTCTTCCTCCTCAAAAACCTCTTGCTCAGTAATCTAGCTTGTTCTAGGCAAAGAGATAAACCAACTAAAGTTGAGAGATTTTTCCTAATTGTGAGGGCCCACTAACATTGCTAAGAAGACATGGAAGAATGATGAGGTGGGTACCAAGATACCATCCACCTTGATGGCCAGCAGGTTCTGGAGGATGAGGGGTCCAACTAGAATGTTGTCTCATGGATGGCAGCAAAGCCAAAGTGGAGGCCCTTTGACAACTTTCCTAATAGAGAGGAGTTGACTTTGAGAAATTATGCCTATTGGCCCAATGGGGTGATCTCATATGGGATGGAAAAGATGACACCTTGGCCACTACACAAAAGGCCTTTCCCTGATGATCTATTCGGGCCTAGGGATGTTGGAGCTCCAACACAACCTTGGGAGCTTGAACTTGAATCTGCATATGCACATTAGTGATAACCAATAACTTGAAGTGAATAAAAAAATTACATTCCATAGTAGCATTAGCAAATTTTATAGAATTTCTATCTTTCCAAATGCCAAAAAGAATCTCCAATCTGAAAGTACACCGTAGCTAGAAGAACTCAACAAGAAATTTGGCCTCATCTCTTACAATGAAATTATGCCAAGCGAACAAGTAAAGCGTTAAAGGTCACAATCATGTATCTAGTGTCAAGCATATTAGGCATGGGCACAATACCAAAAAAGGTGGAGAAGAGTTTCAAGCTTCCCACAAAAGGATGTCTTGTATTGGAAACACCAAGATGCATCAAGTGGGTGCCAATAGGTAGCCCCCAGTACAAGAGAGACCAATCAAATTGAGCAATTTTAGGCTCCACAATAGCCTTCCAAATTGTATTAAACCTATTGATCCAAGTGAAATTGGGTGATTGAAGAGACCATCTTTCATTCAAAATCTGAATCATGGGTAAGATGACGCAAGAGTGACTTGTAGCCTTTCTTCAAAGTATGATTGTAGAAGGGAGTGTCAACATACCATTTCCAATCCTTCCACCAAGGCATGAGAGATTTTACAAAGATTTTGTGCGTATACTAAGGAGGGACAAAATCAATTATAGCTCAATAGGTTAGAAAGTTAGCCTAGCATACATTGAACTTCACTTTGGCTTGAGGCCAAGAAAGCCATGCACAATTGGCTTCAAAGTAAATATCCTAGAGATTTCTAATTCCCCTTCTAAAGAACTTGTGGGGATGAAACTAGGGAGTAGTTACAAGTGGATTTTCTTGAAACAAGATGGTGGGAGACCACCATAAGGAGTTTTGATTGATGGATAAGCCATTGCCATTCCAGAGCAGCAATGGCTTAATAAACTCCCAAGATTTCCATACACTTTTGGTGACAAAGGTGCCATTAATTTTCATGGGAAACAAAGCAAAGGAAAGAGAGTGAAATCCATGCTCATTCTAGGTAGAACACCCATATAGTGAGCCAGGATGCAATTTCTCAACAAAATTTTCCAAGCTTTATTTCCATTATAGGCTTTGTTAATCCATATAGGACAAAGAGCAATACTTTATCTATTAACATTCATAAGACCAAGCCCACCTAAATCCCTAGGAAAGCAACAAATATCCCATGTCACTTTATGAAATCCTTTATTACAATCAGAATTGACCCAAAGGAAGTCCCACAAGAACTTGTCCAACTTGTGGTATGATGTCTTGGAGGGCACCCAACATGAGCAGTAGTAAACTTGAATCACCCTACAACTTCATAGTGAATCTAGAACTCACCTGCTAGCAAGAGTGGCAAGATGATCCAAAAGCCAAGTTTTTTTCAAAATCTATCAATGACATATTGCTAAAGTGTAGACTGGCAAGCTTGCAAGACAAAAGGAATTCCTAGAAATTTAAAAATTTCTCCATGATCAAATAGGTTTCCATCCAAAATTATAGAGCTAGGCAAGGGTTCGAAAAATTGTGATGACCGTAGGGTTTTAATCAGCTTCAAATCGCTAAGTTAGGGTTTATTATGCTAAAAAATAACTCCTATTCGTGGTTAATCAGCACACAAGTAACAACAATGAACAAATTGAAATATCAATACCAAATCTCACTTAAACACTGTAATAGCAATCAACAAACAACACAAACTGCTAATTTTTTATATCAAATTCAGGTTCAGACTTTAGATTGATAGCCTAGCCAAATAAGTTTGCACTAGGAATAGCCTGATTGACAATTTCCTTGAAGAGATTAGAGATGCACAGACCCCAAGGCACTGTCACAACATGATTTTCATGAATGATAGAAGCTACCAGGAGACAACACCTAGGGCTAGATATCTCTATTGTAGATGCATCCAAGAAGGTGGATCTGAGCTTTAATGATCATTAATTTGTTGTGTCATCTCAAGTTTGACCCCAAATCTAAGTATGTTGGAGCTGCAAAACACTTGTGAGGCCATAGGGAGCCAAGGACGCCTCTAGATAGGTTCACCCTGAGAAGTAATGTCTAGTCCTTCTTCCAATTTGGTGACAACTTAGAGATATCGCTCCTCAACTAGGGTTGTTAACTTGCAAAGGAGAGTGTTGGATCTGACCTGCATACAACTCTCCCTTCAATTTGCACAAAGACTTGATTTGTTGAATGTGGACACCCCTAGTGCAAAGATTAATGGTGATTAGGATTTGTAGATTGCTCCCCTTCAATGCGCCAAGTGTTCTAGATTGGCTCATAGTGATAATGGTGCTGCTTGAGTATTGATTACACCCTCCACAACTACTGCCCTATGAAAATTGTTCACAAAATCCCGTCTAACTGGAAGGGTATTGTTGATGGGTGTTTTATGACCACACCAACACAATAAATTTTCCAACGGCTACTCTATCCTCTCTTGATCAAAATATCCTGCATGCTAAGATTGCGAAAGATCATGCATTCAACTCCAAGGTTCCTTCATGCAGTGGACATAGACTCAATTGGCTTGATGTGATTTGCTGGTATTTCAAGGGGACTTATGTGATTGCTTACTCGAAAGGACTTTCAAGATTAAGAAGATTTATCAATGAAGCTCGAGTTCCTAAACTAACTAGAAAATGTTGAATTTAAATGGATGCAGGGACTAAGGAAAGCTATCATCTACTCTAAGAATGGGACGTGGCGATCAACTCTTGCAAACTTCAACCAAGCTCCGCTTTGCCTCACCTTGGACAACTTCCACAGAACGGGTGCAATCTTCAAAGGAGTAACTTGAGGTATTTAGATCACAATTTAACATGAAGATACCATCACAATGACGCATACCAACATATAAATCATAATCGAAATTAAGTACATAGTATTCCAGTTGACCACACAAGGGGAACCCACCGTCAGTGAGTTTGCTAGTGGTATGGACTAATGAAGCTCACTCAATTCAACCACCACATTCCATAGCTATCTACATGCATGAATTAATATCTACTTTACTCTAAGCTCTACTTTAAGATTCTATGTGAATTGGAAGGACGAAGAAATCTTGCTAGCTACCCACAATAAAAGATGAAACCACAAGCAATGATAACTCTTTTTATTATAGGAGTGTTCACAACAATCTCTTACAAAGCATTCAATTTGAAAACTTTCCTTCCTCTTCCTATCAATCTATGCTATCAATCTCTCTATGCTCTACTCTTTATGCTATTCTCTCTACTCTCTGATCCTATCTATATATTACAAATGAGGGGGGATGCCCCTTTAATAGTTGGCCTAGTCCAACGGACGGCTCAGATTCAATTACAATGAAGGGCTCAAATTGAGCCACCTAAGCCCTAGTCAGGATTCTACCCTAAAAACTGCCAAAAAGTGGAGGAGTGGGGTAATAAATGAGTACAAAATGCCCACTCTCTCCCTTTGACCACTATGAGCATTTAATGCCCACTATCATCCAAAAGACCCTCGTCCAGAAACGCATTCCCACTGTTCTTCTCCCTGACTGCAAATTCTATGAATCTAGCCAACACAACTTCAACCTCCTGAATTGAAATGGGTGGAACGTGGTTAGCTGGAATTCAAGCACCGTGACTGCCTGTCCCTGCCAAGTACAAGACTTCTTCCAAGCCTCCAAGGCATCCTGAGTACTCTGAATAATGTTGGAGAAGGTTGAAATTTTCTCAAAGTCCACCTGAGTAAAAGATCTCACATCCAAGAAGAAGGGCTCCAACCTACTCCTTAGGCCATCTGCAATTACCTCCTCTGGAGTCAACCTTTTAGCAAATAAGGCTTTGAGTGTGTTTAAGACTCCTTCCTGTATGTTTCCCATAGCCTTCCTAACTCTAACTGACTCTGCCTGCGTTGTATCAAAGAAGCCTTGGCCAGTGAATGTTGAAGAATACCAACTGGGGAAATCATACCTATCACCCTCCCGAATTACTCCTCCCTCGACCAAAGTTTGCATGGGCACACCTTGACTTTGTGCTATGGGCGCTCATTATCTATCTTGTTCCATGGGTGCACTTTGACTTTGTGCTAGGCACATATTGACCCTTGGTGTTTGAGCGCACCCTGACCTTGTGCATCATGTTTCTTGCCTTAGAAAATTTTCATACCTCTTCTTCCCCTTGGGCGCATTTGAGGGGGGGGTCTTCATTGTTCTTCCCTTAGAAAATATTCATGTTATCCACTCAACACACTCTTCCTTGGGCTCATATTGCCCTTGGTGGTCTCATCTTTCGTGCCTTAGAAAATTTAACTTCCTTCCTTCATGGGTGCATATTACCCCTTGCATTACGTTTCATGCCTTAGAGAATTTTCCCTATCATTTCCCTTCGCCTTGGAAACTTTTTCATCTAACTTCTTCATCCTTACCCTATCACGTGCCTTAGACAATTTTCAAACACTTACCCATCTCTTGAGTGCATTTGATCTCCTTGCATCCTACCTTAGAGAATATTCTACACCCCTTTCTTACCTTGGCGCATTTGGGAGCTTGAGGTTTGAGTTTCACATCATCTTCAAATCCTTCATGCCTTAGACGAATTTTAAACACTTATCCATCTCTGGGCGCATTTGAGGGGATCTCCTTTGATTTTCGTGCCTTAGACAAATTTCAACACCTTTTGTGCCTTCATGCCTTGAGTGCATTTGAGCTTGTGTGTTCTTATCATGCTTGGGCGCATTAGAAGGGGGTGTGTTTCAAGTTTCATGCCTTAGAAACTTCATCCGTCTCCTTCATATCATTTCTCCCGTTTACCTCTTGAGGGCGCATTTGGAGGGTGTAGCTTCTATTTCTCTGCCTTGGTAGTTTTCTCAACCTTCTATCTCTCTTGAGGGCGCATTTAGAGGGTTCTACTTTCATTTTATAACTTAGAAATTTTTCATTCCTTCATATTCTCCCTAGGGCACATTTGGAGGGACCTGCTTTCATTTTCTTTGACTTAGACAATTTTCTTACCTCTTCTCCCTCAAGAGCGCATTTGACCCCTTGTTGTTTTATTTTCCTTTCCTTAGAAATTTTTTCAATGAACTCACTTCATGAGCGCATTAGAGGGATTGAGCTTTGTGTTTCATGCCTTAGCAAACTTTTCACCCATCTTGTTACCTTGGGCGCATTTGAGAGGGCTTACTTCAACTTTCAATGCCTTACAAAAATCTTCATCTAGGCCCTTAAGTTGGGCGCATTTGGGAGCTTGTGCTAGGCACATGTGAGGGGTGTTACTTCAAGTGTTCAATGCCTTAGAATATTTCTCATGCCTTCTTATTTCTCCTAGGGCGCATATGAGGGTGTCTACTTTTATTTTTCACCACTTAGAAAATTTTGCCTCTCCACTTCCCCCCAAGGGCGCATTTCACCACCTCTAGCATCATGTTTCTTGCCTTAGACAAATTTCTCATCCAACCTCTCCTCTTTACCCTGGGTGCCTTTGAAGGTGTTGCTTTGAATTTCAACGCCTTAGCCATTTGTGAAGATCCTCATTCCAAATATAATCAAAATGTATTCTCGTGTATAGGAGGGGATTTTGAACACTTAGCCAATTTTTTGTCCCGCCTGCCCTTGCTTTCTATTTATAGTAACTTTTGAAGCTCTAGAGATTTTCAAACATCTGCAACTCCTCAAGACTTGAAATTCGCTCACTAGGGTCCTCATTGCTTGACAGACCTGTTCACACTTGCCTTGTGTGTCCACCTACTATTTTTAGCCCTGTTCTGGAAGTGACTTACTAAAAATAGTAAGTATGCGGAATGCACTCAAATTTTACCAATAGACTCCTTGGATGATTCTGATCGCAGTGGGATACATTGGTTTTTCTTTTTTCTCGCGTTTTCCCCTTCATTTTAGGCACGGAAGTAGGAAATCCTAATTTCATTGCATGCGCTTCTGTAGACCTTCGTTTGATGTCATTCTCGTTGCATGTTGCTCTGTTCTAGAAACTGAAGTTTGGGAGCTGCTCAGGTGACACCATACCTGCCAAAAGTGTGCCTGCTAAAACTAGAAAGTTGTCAAAATTCGCTCAAATTTTGCATGCAAGCCCTCTGAAAGGGTCTAATCTCAGTGATACGATCAAAATTTTCAAAACCCTATAAAAAGGCCCCAAACTGACTTGCCAAAAATAGTAAGTTCTCAGAATTGGCTCAAAATTTGCAAGTAAGCACTTCAAAGGGTTCTAAACATGGTGCAGCAGTTAGAATTTCAAAAGTCCTAAGGAAAAGGTCCCAAATTGAGTACTTACTAAAAATAGTAAGTTGTCAGAATTCAGTGAAAATTTAATGGGAACCTGCCTGAAGCCTCCAGACTGCAATGCCAAGCTCATATTTCAATATGCTTACTCAATTTGACTTCAAACAAGCCTGAAGAATGAAACCCTAATCTGACAAGACGCACTCCAAACAGCCGACATTCCAAATTAGGCCAAAAGATAGGTACATCCCCGGAAAGACCACAAGGAACAAAGAGAGAGACAACCGTGAAACAACCCAAAACCAAAGCCAAAAGACCCAAATGGAGCAAAAATTAGGGGGTCCCCATTTTGAAAGGGGTGATGTGTGAAAAGGTCACAACAGGTATGACACTGCCAAACTCTTGACAACCTCCTATTAACCTGATGTTGGAAATACAAGGGAGTTTCAAAAATAGAACTAACACAATGTAGTGGAAAAATGATAAGACAAGGTCAAGGGTTTTGTCCTCACCTTGGAGGCTTGCTAGGGTTTTCGTCCTGCAAACCAACTGAAGAAAAATATTCCCAAAATTCTTATCAATTCTCTTTGTCCAAAATGGTGCCTAGATCTGCTTTTTTATATTATCCTACAAGTTAGGTTCATAGGGACCCAAGCATTGGCACTAGAATTTAAAAAATATAAACTTTAACTTTATTTTATTTTATATTTGTTATTATTATTTTATTTATATTTTCTTATTAAATATTTTATTAATTAATATATTTTAAGAGGTGTTAAAAAATGCCCCCTTATTAATTCAAGTCACCAAGCCAAGAAGCAACATGACAGTCCCCCCTTCCCTGAATTGCTTGCCCTCAAGCAATGATAAATCAAGGAGCTTCGTCTACTTCATGTCTTGGTAACAGATTATGGAGTGATGCTCATCGATCTTGGGTCCCACACCTATCCAAAGGGGAACCATATGTTTAAAAACACCTTGCAACCCTAGCTAGAATATACTTTGTTCTAAAGCACTCTATAATCGAGGGTACTCTCCCACCAACAAGCCATCATCATGGATCCTACACTGCAATAATTTGGGCCAATGCCTTAACAATTTGTCATGTCCTTGCTGCATCTCTGGAAATGAGTTAGGACAATCACATTTCAATTGAAATCTCACCCACTTAGTAGCCACAATGATGATTCGCTTCAGCTGGAACCCTTTGTCAACTTTTTCCATCGAGGATTTTCCCTTAGATTGAGCCAACTTTCTGCTATTCATGGCTGATAACAGCTGTACCAGCAACCTGATAGTGATGTAACAGCAGCAAAACTGATATCCTTTGCCAAATTTGAAGGTGTGAATATTGCAAGAGCTGAAAAAACTTCATCAACCATATGTTGTTTTTGCTTCGTTCCAAGAAGTAATTGAAGACCTCGAGGAGGGTCATGGTCCTTTCTCAAGTGATGACCAGTTAAAACAATGGCTTTTAGCTCAAATACAGCCTGTAATGTCCCTGTATTTCCAAGATTCTTACAAGCAATATTATCCAATTCGTGAATAGAAATTCCAAGCTCAACAAGCAATGGATCAAAAACATCCAATTTCATGGTTAGTGTTTTAGACAAGGACATGTTTGAAAGCCAAGCAACTGGACCATTTAACAGTGAACTTTCACCACTGAAATCATTCTTTGTTGGAGCAACATAACAGTAGACTTTCTTGAGTGGGAGATCAGAAAGAAAGCTCAATGAGTTTATAATGATCTGCAAGCCATATTGGCACCATTTCTCCAATAAACAAGGAAGTGGGACAATCTTTTGACCAAAAGAACTCAAAGGATTAATGACAGAACCTATGTGAACATTAGTGTTCTCCCTCCCTTGGACGATAGCACTGTGCTCAGCACTTAAAACTTTTAAACGAGCCACCTCAGAACTTTGCAAATGAGCAGCCATTGCAGATGAAATCGCCATTATTCTGTAGCTGATAAAATCACTTGCTATTTCATTAGGTTCTATTCCAGCCCATTCAATTTTCTCAATGACAGTTGCAACATGTTTGATTCTTCTATCATATACCATAGCTTCTAGTAGCTTCAAATCATCACTGTTAAATTTTGTTCTACATGAAGAATCACCCTTTTGTTAGTAATGACAGAAGTACCTCCTGGCTTCAGTTCTAACTCTCAAGAAAGGAACTTCGACACCTTTTGCAAACAATAGTTGCAACTTAAAAGGTCCCAAGAGACTGCAGATAGCTTAGATCTCAGGTTTTCAGACTTCAAGTCACTTGATTCAGCAAGCTTAGCAACTCCTTCAACAAAGGTATTGACATTGGAATCATTTCCTTGTAAATAAGATATATATTGAGACCCATGCCAAACAATTAACCGATTTATAAAGTGTAAAGCCTTTGCAAAATCCCTGAAAGAGGATACAGCAGAACCAATAACCTTCATGAGAAGCAGACGAGATTGCTAAGAAAAAGAGTCTGAATTATCCACATTATATAGTGCACCAACACGTCCCTCCTTGAACCATCTAACAAATAGCAAAGAAACTTCAGCCCTCTTAGCAGATGAGTGACGGACTTCACACCATCTTTAATTTCAGGAGGATGTAGATATTGAAGTTTCATTGTCACAGAACCTTTCTTTTCACCCAACACAGAAAGTGACACAATTTTCCAATGGCCCTTCCAACTGTGAATGATTTGTGGATTGTGTCAGGGATGACCACTCCAAGAAAGGAATTTTTCAAAAACATCTGTATTGGAACTAATTTGTCTATGGTAGATCCTTTCTGGAATTTTGTCAAGCTCCTCATTCATAGCCTGAATGGTTGAATCTGGTTCCTAATTGGGTGGATAAACAAGACCATTCATCAAGCAACAGAGTTGGAAGTTTAACAACCCTAGCTTGAACACAAATAAGGTACTTTGATAAGCCAGGATTTTAAATTTCACTTCATTTCCCAAACTCAACAAAATTATTTGAGGTGGTGAGACAACTTTTGATTTTATAGTCTCTACTAAAGCCTGTTCCATATCACCTATTTTGACAACCTCATCATCATTGGCAAACCAAAGATTGTTCACATTATTTACAAATTGAACTGCCATTTTTATCCCATAGTTCTCCTTGATGCAAAAGAACAAAGAAATCATAAAACTAGAAGTATCATCACCATCATTTGTATGTCCCATCCTTTCCTCCTTGTCAAAATATTTAGGGACTTCACCATTGTTTTCTTCAATTGTTGCAGCTAGTTTTGCTGAAAACAAGATAATCCCAAACTGCATAGGTACATTATCCTCTAACATATACCGTACACTATTGACAACTTTCAATCCAGGTCCAGTAGAAAGATTATTGACATAAACAGCATGATGCAGACTTTTGTGAATATGATGAGGTTGGCCAGGGAAGACTGGCATGAACAACTCATCCAGATTGCTCTGCCACCATCTATACAATATATCCTCCTCGAGTTTTCTCAGGTAGTGTACATGTATGGATCGGAAATCTACATGCAAAGATCCCTGTTCTAATGGTGCATGTGTATGCAATAAACTCTTTATAGCTCTTTGGAGAACCGTAACTTTAGCCATCTGATCAGGCAAGGACATTTCTCCATGAAACAATTCCAACAACGAGAAAAGAGCAATATTATCAATGGTTACCAATGCACCATTTATTGTCATCACACGATTCCATGGAGGCGCCATCAACTGATTGGCAGTAGCTCTAATTGGTTGCAATGGTCTAGCAATCTAGCATTGCAAGTGTGAACTCTGCCCAAAATGCACTGCAGATCCAAAGAAATCGCTTCTATTGGAAATTTTAATGCTTCCCATAATGTAAACAAGTGCAAGGAACCAATAAGCTGCTTCTAGAAGAGCTTCTGCTAAAGGCCTCCTTCTCCAAGCTGATTCAATTAGAGATTGCAGATATGGGGAAAGTTTTTTGAGCAGTCCTAGTAGTATGCCATCCCTTATGTATGCAGCCAAACCCTCAACATTGTTGAGTGGGTAATCCCAAAGACCCAGACCCCTTACTCCTCTTAGAATATCGCTTGGATTCCACAACATTACATGTGAATGTCCTTGGCCTTGAAGGCAGGGACCCTCATGCCCTAATCTACAGGGTATAACCTTCATCTCTCCAATACAATTAGGGTTTCCATATATTTGCAATTCCTCCTCATGGGGGTCAATCATAGTCACAGCATTCCTCACAATAGCATAACTAATTTCTCGAATATCATCATCACATGGTTCAATAATTTCCATATATAGCAAATCATGATTACATGGTTCAATTACTTCCATACCTAAAACTTGGGTGGATGCTTCATGGACAACACTTGAAATTATCGGCACCTCTTCCTTCATCTTGAGCTCTTCATGCCCAACATATGGAATCTTTCCCACCTTCACTTCATTGTTCTTTTGTTGGTACACACAATCGTTAAAGATCAACAAGGGATCTTCACCTTCAACTTGTTGATTGGGGTCCTCTTGTTCTTGTTCCATGATGTCTGGTAACTTCAATTTTTCTTCCTGGTCCACAACCACAACTTCTTTCTTGTCCTCATTTTGTGATTTTGGCTTTGTTGTATCCTTCACTATTTTGGGTTCCATCATCTTGGGTCCTCCCTCTTTCAAGAATGATTCTTTTGGCTCCTACTCACTACACCTTCTCCTTCGCCCATTTCTTATTTTCATATCATAATACTCCTCAAAAGACATGTCACGACGGATGGCAAGATCCAGGATAAAATAAGTAGCATGATATCTCGCCATTTCATCCTCTTGTTGTGGGTGTATAGATTTTTCTTCTTGCTTCTTGGTTACTATCCCAGCCATCTCCTTTAGATCTATTTTTTCTTCCTTTCTTAGAAACATTCCCTTCACCTTCGGATGATTCACAAATGCAGTCCATTCCTTCTGATATTGAACCATAATCTTCTGACATTCAAGCAATTGTTGTAACAATTCTGACATGGTTTCTTCAATATCTTCCTCCTTCTCCGTTGATTCACAGGCTGGCAAGATCTTGGCTCTGATAACAATGTGATGACCCTAGGGTTTTAATCAACTTCAAAATTGCTAGGTTGGGGTTTATTATGCTCAAAATAACTCCTATTTGTGGTTAATCAGCACACAGAAAGTAACAACAATGAGCAGATTGAAATATCAAAACCAAATCTCACTTAAACACTGTAACAACAATTGGAAAACAACACAAACTGTGAATTTCTGATATCAAATTTAGGTTCAGACTTTAGATTGACAGCCCAGTCAAATAAGTGTACATTAGGAATAGTCTGATTGACAATTTCCCTAAAGGGATTAGGGGTACACAGACCCCAAGGCGCTATCACAACATGATCTTCATGAATGACCTGTCAGAAGGTGATAGCAGCTAGCAGGAGGCGGCACCTAGGGCTAGATATCTTTGCAGACGCCTCCAGGAAGGTGGATTTGAGCTTTAATGGTTGTTGATTTGCTGTGTCCTCTCAAGTTTGACCTCAGATCTAAGTATGTTGGAGTTGCAAAACGCCTATGAGGCCACAGGGAGCCATGGACACCTCCAGATAAGTTCACCTTGAGAAGTAACATTTGGTCCTTCCAATTTGGTGACAGCTTAGAGATATGGCTCCTCAACTAGGGTTGTTAACTTACAAATGAGGGCGCTGGATCTGACCTGCATACAACTCTCCCTTCAATCTGCACATAGACTTGAATTGTTGAGTGTGGACACCCCTGGTGCAGAGATTAATGGTGATTAGGATTTGCAGATTGCTCCCCTTCAGTGCGCCAAGTCAAGTAGATTGGCTCACAGTGATAATGGTGTTGCCTAAGTATTGATTACACCCTCCACAACTACTGCCCTATGGAAATTGTTCACAAAATCCCATCTAACTGGAAGTAAATGACGTTGGCAAACTCTTGACAACCTCCTATAAACCTGGTGCTGGAAACACAAAGGAATTTCAGAACTAGAACTGACAGAACATAGATGAAAACTGATAAGACAAGGTTAAGGGTTTTGTCCTAACCCTGGAGGCCTGCCAGGGTTTTCGTCCTGCAAACCAACTCAGGAAAAATATTCCCAAAATTCTTATCAATTCTCTCTGTCCAAATTGGCACCTGGATCTGCTTTTTTATATTATCCTACAAGTTAGGTTCATAGGGCCCCAAACATTGGCACCAGAATTTAAAATTGAAATCTTAACTTCATTTTATTTTATATTTATTATTATTATTATTTTTTAATTTTATTATTGAATACTTATTAATTAATATATTTTAAGAGGTGTTAAAAGAAACCTCCCTTATTAATTAAGGTCCTGGCTGACCAAGCCAAGAAGGAACATGACACGCCCTACAATACTACGTTTTATTCCATTGGATGGTAGAGCTAGAGGCAATACAAAAAATGTCCAATACATTTGAAAGCTTATCAAATGTTATCTCCCTCCTCAATGAGCATCAAGAAAGAATCATCCACAAAGTGCCCACTGACCAATTGTTGGGAGATAATATCAAGTAGGGAAATACCTTTAACTCATCATTGTGAAATAGCATTGGCAAGGAGATACCCAAATCCTCCACAACAAGCACAAAGAGTGAAGATGCAAGCAGGCAACCTTGCCTTACAGACTGGAAAAGGCCAAAGGGTGGAGATTGAACACCATTAATGGTGAGGCAAGCAAAAGCAACAAAAAAAAGCATTTGAACCAAGTGGATGAAAGTGGGACCAAAACCTAGACCTCTTAGCATGGCAAGAATGAAATGTCATTCAATCATATTGTAAGCCTTTTCAAAGTCAATTTTGATGGAAAGCACCTACTTTTTGTACTTGCACACCAATTCCATACCCTCCCAGATAGCAATAACACTGTGAAGGATGTATCTACTTTGAATAAGTCTGGTCTACTTGGGGCAAACAATCACCGAGAGATTTGGAAATGATTTTTTAGGAGATATAAGAAAGAATGATGGGCCTCCAATTGCATATCAACTCCAAAAACCAGCTTTAGGTTTGAACTTAATGTTTCCTTGGTTGATTATAGAGCCTAGAGAATAAGTACAAAATGCTTAAGATAAACCTAAAACAAATCATAAACAACATCATCCCAAAGAATTTTGTTGAATTCACAAGGAAAGCCATTGCAACCAAGAGCTTTGTCACTAGTCATTCCAAATGCAACCAACTGGAACTCTCCCTAAGAAAGAGTTTGTCACTAGTAGTTGAGAGCCTACATGGCACTACATCTAAACATGCCTTAAGAGTTGTTTCCTTTTGGGGGGATGAAGCTTGAGCCTAAAAACCTACGGTGTAGTGTTGAACAAAAGCATGAAGGGACATCAAGAATGGCGCTAAGGCACTAGTGATTCTCTTTGATGCACTTGATCTATTGAGATGAAATTTCAGGCCATGGGGTTTTGGAAAGTTTATTTTCAAACACAATCACCAACTTTTAACTATTGAAGTCTAGCTTTGATTTGGGCTCCCATGGTAGAGTAGGCACTCTTCAAGTACACAAGGCAGTGCTATTTTGCCACCTGAATCTAGAAGGCTATGTGCTCCAATGACATGGTCATATTGGATTTGCAACATATTCTTGCCATCTATTGACCAAACATTCTCAAAAATAGGCAGTACAGGTGAAGGCATCATACCACTAGACAATTTCATACTTTTGAATACGGGTCTCAACCAAAAGACAAAAACAGGGCTCTTTAGAGCCAATGTTGTATACAAAATCAAACTCATGCACCATCTCCATCTTCTAGACCAAACCGACATATTCATATATAAAATTTAAAAACCAATAATACAGGATATTTATCCAAAAACTACAGAAGCTGTCAGGTTTGGGAAGCGGGAAGCTTGGTACCTCACCTTTATCCTTGTATTTGTTATAAAGCTCTGTCAGCTCCTTATAATTTGAATTGGTGAACCCACTGTTCAAACAGAGCAATAATTTCATTATAATTCTATGTTAACTTCAAAATAAATGAAATTTCTACTTAAGTTGGAAAGAAAACTAATGATATCATATGAGCCATCCAGAATAACAACTGGATGGCCATCAACTGTTCAGTATTTCAATAGAGACGCTGCCTTAGCACAGGAATAATTCCACAGCAACATGGTATCAGCATATACATCAATGAATATAACAACCAGATGCCAATAATTATTCAACTTCAATGGATTCTCCTATCTAGACACAGAGCAATCTCTCATTGGTTTTTATCTATTGACATACCGATCATTAGCCCAAGTCTTATCATCAGCTGAAAAATAATTAGCAATAATTGTAATAACCCAAGCACTTCATAAATTCAGCTAAAGCCTAAAAGAATAACATATTTCTATAATTTCGAGATCTCTTCGGTACTCATGTACAAAAAACAAGTTATTCTCACATGGGTACATGGAAAGGCCAGAGTACCATTGTGAAGCAACATTCACCACAAGCAAAACCTTGCCCTTGTAGTCGCTAAGATCTACATCATTCCCTGTGGTATCCTGTGAAAACATCAATTACAGCATGATCAAGAACGCATTTGCACTTACTGTCTTTAATTCTTTTGTTTTGGGTGTTGAACAAAATCTTTAATATTTATTGTGATTTTAATTTGTCAACCTTCACAGTGAATGCATGGATGCTTTGCTTCTTAGTCTTTTCAGAGGAATGCCTGCCTCCCATGTTTTCCCCGCTCAAATAATACTCAGAAAGGGGTCCCTCTTCCCCACCTCCGTCGAAAGAGCACCCAAACTAGATATATAGCCGCACTCAGCTATATGCTCAAAAGAAGGCGAGAGCACTGGACTGATGGGTAGGCGGGCCAGCGTCGCCCAATCAGCAAATACACGGCATTAACACAGACGATAAAACTCGTTCAATCACGGCAACGTCTATCGGGCCCCTAGGATGCACCCATACATGCATCCTCATGCAGGAACGGCAGTTCGTTAACTCCAGCAATGTCGTAAACGCAGTCACTGCAGTTCACTTATTGGATTCATTTAAACGGCAGTTCGTTAACTCCAGCAATGTCGTAAACGCAGTCACTGCAGTTCATTTATTGGATTCATTTAAAGTTGCCGAGATTTAGTTTTTTCCGTCTTTGCTGTTAATGCATCATTCATTTTATAAAGAAGTTCCCATTTAATTCATGACAGGTTTCTCTCCACGTATTCCAACGCACGCAGGATAGACTTTAAAAGGAAAATTAACTACTTTGGTTTTGGCGTTTTGTTCTTTTTTCTTGGACACTAGGTAGTACACAATCAAATATAAATTTTAAATTTTACATTTCTTTTTAGAGAGAGAATTTGATTGGGTTTAACCTTGATTAGGATTGTAAGAGATAAAAACTTGGTTGGTTGTTCGTTGTTCCAATTTTTTTTGAATGATATAAAATTAAAATTTATTGTGAATTGGATGTAATTATGTCTTAAAATTAAATTAAAAAGTTGGGTGACAAAGTATCAAGGAACAAGTCAAAATTAATAATAGGAGATCCGATTTGGAAAAGAGCATGAAGACAAATTAAGTTTTTTTATTCTCGTGGACGTCATTAAAATCTTTCATTCATTCATTTAGTGGCTTTCAAAAAGGAACAAACATTGTAATTAGGATTCTAAAAAAAAATTGTTTAAGTCATATGTTAAAAGTTCATAGATGTAACATAAATAAAAAATGGACACAATTTTTTTTTTTAAATAATTGACTTGCAATTTTTTACATATTGCAAAATACATTATATAATATAAAACATAAAGTTAAAGGTTGAATTATAAATCAAAATACATTATATAATATAAAATATAAAGTTAAATGTTGAATTATAAATCTAAATTCTTTTACGTCAATAAAATATAAAATATATACTTCAATAAAATATAAATCTAAAATATATACCTCAATAAAAAAATATAGAATACAATAAATACATGTCAAATTTAACAAAGAAAATATAATTTAAAATATAGAATTAAATGTAGAATATAGTTAATTGTGAAATTAATGTAAGAAAAAACTATAAAATACATTATTGACAAAACTATATATTTATAAATTTAATAGAATTAAATATAATATGATTTAATATTGTATAAGTTTTTATTGTAATAGAGATTTAATTTAAAAATTCATTTACTAATATCTAGTCATTTATTACATTTTTATAACTATATAATTATCACATATCAAATTATTTACATTATGTAATTACATTAATAAATTATAGAAATACATAAACCAATTATTCTATACAATGCAAACACAAATTAAATATAATATAATTAAAATGTGTATAGAAAATTAATATTAATATTGTTTGTAATAATATAATTATGGGGCGGGGGGCCTACCTCAATTGGCTAAAAGCATCCTACTGCAGGCAAGAGGTCATGAGGTCTAGTCTCCCCCCAAACCCGTGGTACCAGAGGGGCGTGTCGTGCCAGCACCACTGAAGGGCATGTCGCTCCAGCGCCCCATGTTGCGAGGTGCACTATAGTCTATAGAGGGATGGATATCTGACCGATTCCTACAATCTAATATATATATATATATATATATATATATATTTCTGGTCAAAATCTAATTATTATTTCAATTATAATATGTTTTTATTCAAATATATATTAACATAATATATTTTTTATATTTTATATTTTTTTAATTATTATTTTCATTAATATCTACTTTTAACTATAACTTGCACCTAAAGGAGGTTCAAGGATTACGTATATAGAAAACTATATGTATGTTAATATTGTAGAGAGTATGTGTTTATACATGGATGCACTGCAAATTCTAGTTGCATCTCGTTGAATTAAACAATTAATAACAAGTCTTAAATAATGGAATGAAATAAACTTAGACAAATCTAGATTTTTCCCTTAAAGAAATAAAGTATTATCTTAAAATAAAAAAATTGCATAAAGATTTAAAACATAAAGCAATACAAATGAAAAAGGAAAGTTACTATCAAATTGATAAAAAATACTACAAATGGAAATAGAATGTTCCCATCTAGTTGTCAAATCAATATTTATCTAGCTTTTATGTGATAAGTGAGATTTTGGAGGCTTTTACCTAATATATTAGAGGCTTTTACCATTAAACGACAACTGGTTTACCATTAAATGATAGCTGAAACTTGTTTTTCGATGACTCAACAGTGGTTTGCAAGTGTGAGACTTGTTTAGGGCTCAAATCTCACACTATATGTAGCCTATCCGCTAAATATATATTGACTTTACATTTAGTTTATTATATTTTCTAATATGTTGAATCCCCTCTTCAAGTTTTTTTGAGATCTTGTAAGTGGTAATTTCAATATGTGCATAATTGCCAATGAGTCACAAAGAAAACACATGATGATGTAATCTTAATATGAAGAAAAATTATTGCTTTTGTATTGTAAATCAAAGAATAAAGTGTGAAACCAATCGTTGTAGTGTACCCAAAACTATTGGTATAATTAATTTTAATAATAATTACAAACATACCTCACAATTATGAATGTAAGTATAGACAAGAAAAAATTAAGTCAATTTTACTAATCAAATCATCTAAGTAGTAGAAGAAATAATCTGAATATTGAATCAGTTAAGAAAAAATGATACAATTGGGTTATGAATATAATTTATAACTATATTAAGTATAATTAGACCATTAAGCCAATTGTGTACTTATACTATGTAAATCAAAAGTATAGTATACAAATGATGTCTCTATCTTGAATCTGCAAGCTACTCCCTTACAGTGTCATCAAAATATGTAAATTACATAATTTATTTATTAAATTAGTATGAAATTTAACCATTCAAAATTGTTAAAAAATAATATTTCATAATTTATTTACCATCTGTAGTTTGCATTGCATCAATTATTGTTGGTGTTTGGTTAAGATCGATAGAAAATGGTCGCATATGTTGTTCAGTGTTTTGTTGATCATTTGAAGCTGCAATGGCATGTGCATTAAATAAATCAACATAGATAAAGAGGTAAGTGTAAAAATACAATATGTAGTTAATCTAAATAATATTAACATTCTTAATTACTTGAAATGTCTAGGCAAGAATAACACTGAAATTTGATGGTTGACTTTCACAAGTTGAATCTAGCATTTATTTTATTGTATACAAAAGTGGTTAAAAGTAGGAACAAAGCAATATTCTATTTAATGAATGAACACATTTAATAATTAGAAAATTACCATCTATAATTTGTATTTCATTTGTTGTTGTTTGGTTTAGGTCAATAGAGAAAAGAAATCGATGTTGTTGAGTATTCTCTTCATCACCTACAACTATATGTTGTTTAGTGTTTTGTTGATCATCTGAAGCCGCAATGGCATGTGCATTAAATAAATTAACATAGATAAAAAGGTAAGTGTGAAAATATAATATGTAGTTAATCTAAATAATATTAACATTCTTAATTACTTGATTTTTTTTGTTGAAATGTCTGGGTGGAGATAACATTGAGATTTGGTGGTTGACTTCCACAAGTTGAATCTAGTATTTATTTTGTTGTATACAAAAGTGATTAAAAGTAGGAACAAAGCAATATTCTATTTGATGAATGAACACATTCAAAAATTAGAAAGTTACCATCTATAATTTGTATTTCATTTGTTGTTGTTTGGTTTAGGTCAATAGAGAAGAGAAATCGATGTTGTTGAGTATTCTCTTCATCACCTACAACTATATGTTGTTCAATGTTTTGTTGATCATCTGAAACTGTAATGGCATGTGCATTAAATAAATCAACATAGATAAAGCGGTAAGTGTAAAAATACAATATGTAGTTAATCCAAATAATATATTAACATTCTTAATTACCTGTAATGGCTTGTTGAAATGTCTGGGTAGGGATAACACTAAGATTTGATGGTTGACTTCCACAAGTTGAATCTAGTATTTATTTTATTTAATACAAAAGTGGTTAAACTTGTAGGAACAAATTAATATTCTATTTAATGAATGAACACATTTAAAAATTAGAAAATTACCATCTATAATTTGTATTTTATCTATTTTTGTTTGGTTTAGGTCAATAGAGAAGGCCAATCGATGTTGTTGAGTATTCTCTTCATCACCTATAATTATATGTTGTTCAATGTTTTGTTGATCATCTGAAGCTGCAATGGTGTGCATTAAATAAATCAACATGGATAAAGAGGTAAGTGTGAAAATACAATATGTAGTTAATCTAAATAATATTAACATTCTTAATTACCTGAAATGGTTTGTTGAAATGTTTGGGTGGAGATAACATTGAGATTTGATGGTTGACTTCCATAAGTTGAATCTAGTATTTATTTTGTTGTATACAAAAGTGGTTAAAAGTAGGAACAAAGCAATATTCTGTTTAATGAATGAACACATTTAATAATTAGAAAATTACCATCTATAATTTGTATTTCATCTATTGTTGTTTGGTTTAGGTCAATAGAGAAGGGAAATCAATGTTGTTGAGTATTCTCTTCATCACCTACAACTATATGTTGTTCAATGTTTTGTTGATCATCTGAAGCTGCAATGGCATGTGCATTAAATAAATCAACATAGATAAAGAGGTAAGTGTGAAAATACAATATGTAGTTAATCTAAATAATATCAACATTCTAATTACCTGAAATGGTTTTTTGAAATGTCTGGGTGGGGATAACATTGAGATTTGATGGTTGACTTCCACAAGTTGAATCTAGTATTTATTTTATTGTATATAAAAGTGGTTAAAAGTAGGAACAAAGCAATATTCTATTTAATGAATGAACACATTTAATAGTGAGAAAATTACCATCTATAATTTGTATGTCATTTGTTGTTGTTTGGTTTAGGTCAATAGAGAAGGGCAATTGACGTTGTCGAGTATTCTCATCATCACCTACAACTATAATGACATATTATTAACATGTGAAATAAGAAAAAGAGTTATTTGTATGTAAAATATGTAAATAATTTTGAATAAATGAACTCACTTTGTTCTTGTCTAATAATAACCCTTTCTTCTTCTATTGCTATGCATGAATACTTGAAGATATTTTTTCTTTTGTTTTCTACCACTTGTACTTGGGAACTGAAATTCTTCATGCTCCTCAACTCTTCATTCAATTATTTATGAATGGCATTGGCTCTTGGACGAATGGAAAGGCATTTGCATATTTTTCTTGGACTAAAACATGGTGATATTTGTTTTATAGGCATGTTCTTTGAACCAAGGATTGGTGTAAATTTGGAAGAGGAAGCACGAGATGCAGGGAGATCTTTTCTAAATCTCTCAACACATTGACTAAAAATAAGTTTTTCATCTACTTTGCTTAGCAAATTTTGGAGTAGTGAATTTAAATAATCAATGGAAGTTATCATTGGACGAATGTGAGGATTTCCATCCATCTATAATTGAAATAATAATGATAAAGTCAAAATATATTAAAAAAACTCATAATATTTGATTAATAGAATGGTTATAATAAAATTTACCAATTCTTTGGTCTTCACCAGTGACAACCCCAATCACATCTTGTTTTCCTAATGGAATACAACCATATTTAATTAGAATAATAATTTATTTATTTTAAGAACCATAAAAAGTAATAATATTTGATTACAAAGATTCAATCAATATTACCTGTGGTATTATTGTCATGATTAAAAGTCTCTTTGACATCATCAACCAATAGAGTAAGACCATTTGTATTTAATATGCTTACTTTAGTTAGTTTTTAGAAAAAATAAAGTAATCATTTAAAAATATAACATTTTAGTTTCAAAAGACACCAACAACTTGATCATGCTCAATTGTTATGTTTCTCTTTACGAGATCTAAAATCTTCAATACATGCTTGCATGTGTTTCCCTTTATTGCCCACTGACAATCACACACATGCAAATTTGGCCCAAATTTTTTGACAAGATACCATTTCATTGGAACAAATTGACTTCTTATCTTGCATGTGTTTAGAGACAAGATTATATGGATAAAAATCTGTATCCAGGGTATTTTTTTACCTCTCTGATGCAATTATGTAATATTTTTCTTTTTTTGAAGTTAGTTAAAAATCCAGATAATTGCAAATGTCTTTTATTTTTATAAAATGGTTCTACCCTATGAAGAAGTGTATGGATAAGCCAATCCATTCTCCTTGTGCATTTCTTAGCACGATCACTTAATTAATCTCTTGATATGGAAGTGGTAAGACTCTATGGAAGCATTGGTTTCTTGATTTGCATGTGAGAAGTTTTGAATTTTTTTTGCCCACATTACTTTACAAACATAATGATGTCTTAGTAAACACAAAAAAAATGTAAATACATAGGGAAAAATGATGAATTTGACAAACTTACCAATACGACCCTTGTTATGACACCAAATTTTTTGAATGTAATCAATGAATTTATTCTCTTCTTTGAATTCCTCCATGAAAAAATTATTCTAGCTGAGTAGTGATATCTTCATTGTCACTCATTGCATACATTATCTCACCCAATCTATCAAAAATGTTTATTCCAACATCCTTATTGCTGGCATATATGGATTATAAAAGACAATATCAATATATGACAACATATAAGTCCATCTAACCATTATCATCTCCAATAGGAATCCATTCAAGGTCGTCACTTGAGAAATGATTCCCTTGGTTGGGAATGTCTTGCACATGTAGTTCGATGAGTGGTTCCCATTTATTCTTTTTAACCATTCTAAATAAATTTAAGATTGTTAATAGTCCTCGATTGGTGGAAAAATGTGGACATACAATGGACCACTCTTTCTCCAACTAATCATTCAAATATGTCCTAAGAACCCTAATTGGATTGACTATCAACCTCACAAGGCGGGTCAATTCACAATTAGGAGGACCTAGGAAGGGGGTCTTTTAGGCTTTTTAGGGGTTCACCACCAAGAAAATGCTTGGAAAAGACAAATAAGCATTCAACCTACAAAACCTAGTTATACAAGTTAAATGAGAGATGCAAATGATGAAATTATGTAACAACAAGATAGGATGTGTGTACCTAGGAAGTATGGAGATATTGTGAGGATTCTGGAAATGAAAAGAAGCTATCCAGATATGTCAGGGAGGACAAAGATGCCCTTACTATTGTCTTAGTCTCATTGCTATTTTTTGGGGCAGATGCAAAATCTTCGGATCTCGAAATAGAATCTCAAAGAATCTTTGAAAAATACTCCTAGGAGGACTAAGATGCCCTAGGTGGTGTATTAGTCTCATTCTGAATTTCTAAAAACTCTGAATTTAATCCCGAGCTCCAAGTTATGCACTTGCTTCCTCTCAGATAGATCGGGTTCTGAAATTTCCAGATTTGGCCCGTAGGTGAGTTTCTGTGAAGATGACAACTTTGTTATGCAACTTTGCAATATTACACTCCAAATGATCTTCAAGTCTTCAACCTAAATCTCCAATCACAAGCATACAAGAGAGGAAAAACTTGTTGAATGTTAGTGAATGGGGGTTTGCCTTGGTCAAACCCCTTGTTGGTAATTAAACCTTGAAATGAAATAGAATGATGAAGGGAAATGATGAATGAACAACATGCAATGTTACAACTCACCAAACCCTTGTTGTAAAGTCTACAACCTTGTGTGGAATGGCTAATTACAATGTAGATCTTGCTTGAATAAAAAACCTACATCACACATGTTAGCACAAAAACACACATGATGCAAGAATCTCCTTTGATATGATGCTTGAATCTTGATGATGGCTCTAAATGCTTGATGAAATTCTCTTGAATGCTTAGATTGCTTGGATTTCTTGTTAGCTTCTTAGATATGAAAATGAGTGAAAGAACCTTGTATTTATACTTATCTATGCTTAATATCCCGAAATTACATCACACCAAACCAACATAGGAAAATATTAATTAAAGGAGGCTAAATCCTGCTAGAATTTGAAATTAAATCCTGAAAATAAGCCAAGGAGGACTAACACACCCTAGGTGACATTTTAGTCCCAAGGCTCAAATTTTGGGGCACAGACTCCAAAAAGGGACCTTTTCAAGTGTATTCAAAATCAGGGTCCCAAGACCCTTGGGGGACTAAGATGCCCTAGGTGGCGTTTTAGTCCTGATCCAAAAATTAGGGACACAAACATAATCATTAAATGCTCATTTTCCCTTTGATGATTGTCAGGATTAGCTAGAAAAAAGATGTAGTTTATTAGGCTTGTGGATGCAAAATAGGACCAATTAAGACATAAAGAAGGATAAATAAAGCAAGGCGGGCCCAAATAAGTGTGAAAATGAAAGGGTATGCATTTTCCTACACTACATTTAGCCCCCACTTTAGTGAGATGATGAACTTTCTTCAAAATCACACTAAAGTGGCCAACCATGTAATCAAGAGGGGTTCAAATGTATGAAAGCTAGTAAGATAGGATGACAATAACCAAATATATAAGGATTACTCTTTTTGATAGTAGCTACTTGGGTATCAACTTGTTGGGTGGGTTGGGAGGTGGGGTTTAGTTGAAGGAAGCTATTATTTTGTCTTCATAAAGGTTGGTAGGTTTTTTGGTTTGAGGATTCAAAATTTTCAAGATGGTAGAAGTGGGTTTCGGTTCACTACTACCTACAAGATTATAATAATCATGAAGGGTAGTGCATAGGTGCAAGAAGGAATGGAATTTCATCATTGTAAGTTTGTCTCTTATTTTTCTTTGTAAATTTTCTTTGAACATCTTTTGGACGTGAGAATCATGAACCTTCACACTAATTTGGGAATAAAGCAAGTGGTAATGTGAAATAAAGTCAGTGACTTTTTCACCCTCATTTTTCTTACATCTCATTAAATCAGCTAATATCATTTTAGGAACCATATGCACTTGGAAATGGTTAATAAAGGCTTCAACAAGTTCATTGAATGAATGAATTGAGTTATTTGGTAATGCAAAAAACCAATCCAAGGAAATGTCTTTCAAGGATCAAGGAAAAAGATTACCCAAAAGTTTTTCCTCAAGGATAAAGTCACTACATAAAGCAGTAAAGACATTTACATAATTAGCAAGATCTCCCTTTCCTCCATATTTCTCAAATCTAGGGATCTCTATACCTTGTGGCACTAGAGTTCTTAATATCTCCAAGGATAATGGGTTTCTTTTTACATAGTATGAAGGTGGACCATTTTGATTTTGACTTATGGTAGAAACTTGGCATTGAATGGATGAAAGGTTTTGTAATAGGTGGCTAATAATAGGGCCATTGCTTATAGTTTGAGATGGAGGTGAATATGGTGGTGGTGTGTATGTGTTGGAAGGACAAGTGAATGGATTGCTTGTGGGAGGAGGTATGAGATTAGATGCCACATAGGTATAAGGAGAACTAGTGGAAATGTGTGAGGTAGGAAGGATATTACTAGTTGGTTGCATCATTGTAGTAACTTGAGGAGTTGTATAGGTGGGAATTGATGAAGGGGGAGGAGTTTGATTTCATCCTTCGGCACACACATTGTTTGAAGCTTGAGCACCATTAGTGGTGGGAGGAAGATGTTTTCCAAAGATGTGAGCCATGTTACACACAACTTCCAGTCCTTCATCACTTTTCATCATGTGGTGAAGACTATCTATGGAAGGTATAACAGTGTTGGAAATGTTTTCAGTACTCACTCTATCTTGTAAATGGGCTAGGTCTTGATACATTTTCATTATGTTTTCTTGATGAATATAGTCAATCATTGTTTGAACACTTGGCATAGCACTTGTGGGTAAGGTAGGCATGGAAAAAGAGGTATCAAAGGTATGGTCTATACCCAGTGAACTAATACCAACACTAGGAGTAAGAGTTCTTGATAACCCAAGATCCATAATGAGTGTTTTATCGCGGGATGCCACGAGTCTTGCAATTCGTCTAACCACAATATTAGCAGTAGAAAACCAAGTAGTACAACTCATACAAGGGATAAACCAAGGAAAGTGAAATGAACACAATATCCTATGCTTGCAATTACACTTGAAATGAAACAAATTGGAACAACCAATCTGCAAACTGAAATAGAAAAAATGAAAACATCCAATAGAAGCACAAAAAAACACTTTGAAACCCTAAAAATTGGAAAGTCAAAGTCAAAAGGGACTAAGACACTAGGAAGGGCGTCTTGGTCCTCCCAATGATATTATGTGTAACTAAGGGAGTTTTCCTAGGGTTAGCAAATCAAATGCAAAACATAAAAAACCCAAAGTGATAATGAAGTGCAAAGGAATAAAATGAAAACAAATGAAACAATTTCACCAAAATGTCTTCATTCTCCATGGCTGACCTCCATTATACCTTCTCAACTTGCTGAAAATCTGATGTTGCCATCAGATTTATGATGAGCAAACTAATGACAATGAAAAGGATAAGCAA
This sequence comes from Sequoiadendron giganteum, assembly GCA_007115665.2. NCBI lineage: Eukaryota > Viridiplantae > Streptophyta > Pinopsida > Cupressales > Cupressaceae > Sequoiadendron > Sequoiadendron giganteum. Next base: position 561,425,421 of record CM021106.1, read on the forward strand.
ATGTTGAAGGATTTGAATAACTACATGCAATACTATGCTATAATGCAACTAGTAAGCATCTAAATATGTCTAAACTGTGCCAAATGAAATCTAAATATGCTTATGACAAATGAAAAGAATGCAAGAGTATAAAATTGCAAGAACATAAGGTTGCAAGATATGCCAAAATGAGACCAAAATTGCCATTTTATAGAAAATGCAATTTTGTGTGAATGGTCAAGATTAAAAGTTAACAAGTGCCCTAGAATCAATGAACAAGATTCAATATGACAACCCACAATTAGGGTTAGGGCAACATTAGGTCAAATTCGAAATGAATGGACAAGATTGACTTTTAGAAAATAAAATCAAGGGCTGACAATGCATGTGACAAGAGATATTGGGCACACAAAACGAAGTTGCTGGAGAATCAAATAATAATTTAAAATTATTTGATTCAAGAAGTGATGTTGACCTTTTGAATTAAAAATTAATTTAATTCAAAAGTGGTGGGTCATGTGACAGTAAATAATTTAATTTAAATTATTTACTAAAAAGAGGGAAATTAGAAAGTGAGACTATTTTAAATAAATAAATTTTATTTAAAATGAGCATAGCAAAAGAGGTGGCTGGAGAAATTAAATAATAAAAATTATTTAATTTAGGTGGCTAATGAATAATTAAATAATAAAGATATTATTTAATTATAGAAGAATGTGATAAAGAGAATATTTTTGAATTAAATATAATGATTTAATTCTAAATTCAAGAGAGTGGACCAAATTAAATAAATAAAATTTATTTAATTTAGGAGAGAAAAGGCTGATGAATATTCATAAACTTTTTGAAGCTTCATTGAAAATAACAGGTAGGTGGAAGTATGTGCTGCTTAAGAATCACAAACACATAATTTTATTTTATTTTCTATTTTTCGAAAAAGATTTAAATGAAAAACTTCCCAATAAATAGTTTTTAATTTAAATAATTTTCGATTAAAATTACAAACTAAGATATGTATGCTTAAATAATTTTTTATATATATTATTAATTAATATATATAAAAATAGTAAAAATAGTTTTTTATATATATTATTAGTTTTTAATATATTTTATTAATTAATATTATAATAAACAATGTTAAGTATTGATAACTTCAACGTTCTTTATATATATTATTAATTAATATATGTATACTAGCTTAACTATAGTGGAAAGTGGACAAAATTTAAATAAATAAGAATTTATTTAATTTTAGAAAGAAGAGGACTTAATTAATGACTAACTAAATAGATATTTAATTAATCAAGGAAGAATAAAGAGGACATGAATTAATTAGATAATTATGAATTATTTAATTAATAGCCGAAAGTTATGTGTCTACATTTGCCCCTCTTTGTCATAATGTAGCCTGTCGCATTGTGGCAAAGAAAATAAGTCAAAAATATGCCCCAATGCAAAATAGGATGAGGAAGAATGACGAGGAGGGTTGCGGTATGCCCCCTCGAGAGAACAGTTGGGTTCTAAGGATACGAGTGTGCTCTTGAAAATGAATGAGAAGACTAGAAGACGACAGGACAAGAAAGTGTTAGTGCAAAAGATATGGATGATGATAATGGATGCAATGCCTTTACGAGATGAGCGAGAGAAGATGAGAAGACAAAAAGGAGATGCATGTTAGTTCCTAGACCAAATCCTTCAACATATTACCATAGGAATTCAATATTTATTGCTCTTAATCATCATTGGGCCGATTATTGTAATGGCCAACAAACACCATGATATGACATAAATCAAGATGTGCAAGGTCATACCATTACACAAGACAAGCAGTCGCAGACAAGGATGATCATGACTCATACTAAGAGCAAAATTGCCCCAGTCTTTTTGTCATAACCAACTGCAAGTAGAAAAAGACAAGAAGGGAAAACCATGAAATGTTGTTGCTTCTCTAAATCTTGTTTCCAGGACATCCTCGAGAAACTAGCAACATGATTTCCAAAAGAACAAAATAAAGCCACTATCATGATACGTCACTATTTTTCTAAATCCTATAGTTAGGACATGTCGCCGAGAAACTAGTAACATGAGTGTCAAAAGACAAGACAAATGTCATGAGACGTCGTTGTTTCTCTAAATCCTGTTGTCGGGATCTCGCTTAAAAACTAGTAATATGATGAAAAGGCCAAATATAAGTTCCAAGTGTTTTCCAAGTGTGTCTAAATTCCAAGTCTTTTAATGTCAAGATGTTGAGCGATATCAAATTCAGGAAGGACACATCCTGAATGAAGTTGATATCTAGGAGATCGATTCTCAGAGTTAGGAGAATCCATCAAAATGCCAGATGATGAGGACAATGCTTAGGAAGGACACATCCAAAAGCATAAAGAAATGATGAGAGTTTCTCTTCAAAAGGACACATCTTGAAGAAGAACCCAAATTTTTGCCAGGTTAAATTGTCTTGATAGAATTTGATTACATGTCATTGCTGATATGTTGAATTGATCGGAATTGCTAATGAAATAGACTGTTGATAGATTGCTTGCTTGAGATTGATGGAAGATTGCTTGATTTGAAGAAATTTTGATGTGTGTGAAAACGTTGTGCCATGAACCCTAATGGACTGACCTAGTGCAGCCTTGGGGGCTCATCGATTGATGGCCTTGCCTACGTCGTGCACTCAGAGACCTCGTAGTTCGACATGACCAATGACCTTGTCCAAAGGACAAAAGTTTGAATCATGATTTTATTTTGACAAACCTAGAAAGAAGGACCTAATGTCTCGGGGATTCAAAGATGAATCTTGCCTACGTAGCAAATGCACAGAGACAACGTAGTTCGGATAAATGACAAAGACTGATAGACGTGACTGACTGGATTGACAAGATATTACTTTGACTCTGTTTTGAAATTTTTTTGACACTTTTCGAATGTTTTTGTGTTTTCTTTAGGACATTTTTCAATTTTTATGACTTTTTTTAGGACTTTTTCTAATTTTTATGACTTTTTTGAGGACTTTTTCCAATTTTTATGATTTTTGATGTTTTGCAAAAATTGAGACAAATGCATGTGAATGATGCCGACACACATGAATCCAAGGACAACCATGATTTTTCTACTAGTCAAGCTGAATACCGATTGATAGGTGATGATGACAACGACAACGTTGTTTGACATGGGAAGGACACATCCCGAAACAACATGAGGATGACAATGATATGACAAGAGGATAAAAGTTTGTAGCAGGGCTATGGACAAAGCCAAGGAATGTTTTGGATGATGGGCCAAGTTTTCCATATTGTTGCATTTGGAATGACTTTGTGAGGATTAGATGGGATGACGAGGGATCTTTAGACCATTGACAAGGGAACCCAAGATGGGTGATAGGTATAAAAGGACAATGGATGGCTTCTATAAAAGATAGGAGACATGAGGACTATTATCATATAGTTGTCAAGGACAATGTCACATGAGGCTATGATGGTAATGACATGATATGGAATAGGGTATGGTCAAAGGATAGACATGTCAAAAGTTTTCCCAAAGCATGACCTGTGTTTGTATTTTAGTCCTTATTAAAAGTAGGTGGGAAAATAGACGAAAATGACAGGGCTTGGATGGATAGATGGAAATGTCATAAGAAATGTCATGTGAAAGGCATGGGAGATGAGACGACTTGCCCCCAAGTGTAATGGTCCACATAGATGATTTATTCTTCACATGATGCCTATTTGCCAGGTTTTCATCATGTTACTTATCCAGAGTGCCATACGAATGGTTTTCACTATTGGATGAAATTTTTCTCTTTACTATTTTTGATATTTTTTGATATTTTTTTTTTTTGGTGTCACCAAGATGTCTGTTTGCCAGGTTTTCATCAAGGTGACGATTTTTTTTTATTTTTCATTTTTTTTGTATTTTTGCATTTTTGTCGGATAGCCTTGATGCTTTAGATGGCAACTGACTGTGTCGAATCCTTTGACAATGCCGATGTAGAGACTGGTGCCATGACATGCCAATAATGACCTTTCTGAAGTAGTTGCCTTGTCAAGATGATAGCGTTTGCATACAACTGATTGATGTTATTGTGATCCTTGTTGATACTAGAGTTGGCCTTATCGGAATACACACATCACGATAGAGTACCATGAGAGTCCTTATAATAGAGAGTTTCTAAGATGCGACGAATTTGTGACATGGGATGTTTGGATTTTAAGGAGGATGTAGGATTATGATGGATGATGGTGGAGGTGGATGGGTTGGTTGGATGTTTGGATGTATTGGTTTTTATTCTCCAAACTTTAGGTGTTGGGTTAGGAAGTTGTTTGGAACCAACATTTTTATGTCTTTTTTGATGGCCATTTTGACAGAGGTGGACATGTATTATATGTGGGAGTCCCCTTGTGTTGTGGCTCCATATTTTGATTGACTTATGGATTTGGCATATTTTCTTTTCCTAATTCATTCTTTTCTTGACTTGATCCATTTTGTTTTGGGATCCATTTTAGCTTCATTTGTCCACTTGCATTGTTGATTGATTCCATGGCCTTTGACATGTGATGTTGAACTTTGGATTGTAATAATTTTGTTTTTGTTGGTTCCAAATGGAAGGCTTATTCATGTTGGAATGCCAGTGTATGGTGTGGATGGAAGGAGTGTTGGAAACAACCTTATGACAAGGACTACTCAGGACATCCATTTTGATGTTTGTATTAGATAAATTTGCCCCCAATATTGAGGAGGTATCATTAACATCATTAGATTTTCCGATTGAGGAATAGCCAAGACCTTGATGTCTGTAATGTGCTTGAATTTGTATGGGTTCCAAAATTCCTTGCTTGTGTAGGCCTAATCTTTTTCACTGATAATGCATGTTTTGAAATTTTTTGTTTGCGATAGGGTACTTGTTATTTTGGAAGCAAGATGCCAACCCATCCTTATTGTGGAAATTAATGCTCAAAATCTTCTCATCTGTGAGAAAGCCTGCTCTGAAAAACATAGATGATCCTAATTGATAGGATGTTGTAGCTTCACTGACATGTTGGACAGATTTTTGACTGACATCTTCGGTTTGATTTTCTGACATATTAGATTCTGATGATTCTGCTAGTGCTTCGAAGGTGATGTTGAAACTGCCTTCATGGTCATGGTCATAGAGCCCACTGAATTCAGTTATAGCTTGATCATTTACAAATATGTCCATGCTAGGAGACTCTTGTTCTAGTGGTAGATCATCTATGTGTCCCATGGAGGCAAGTGTCTCATTGTTGGTAGTGTCAATATTGGAAGCTTGGAGAGGGTCATCTTCAAGTGTTTCATCATGAAGGGCATAAAGGTCAAGGAGTGGATCATTTTGGACTTCTTCAAAAGTAGTGTCTTGATCAAAGATGGGCTCAGTTGGAATGAAATTATCGAAAATAGGGTCTTGACAAAGGATAGGTTCATCTTGAATGACATGGTTTTGGATGGACTCTTGACCAAGGATAGGTGTCTTTGGTATGCCATGATTGTCTAGGAGGACTTCTTGAATGGATGTAAAGATGGGGTCCAATAGACTACTTTGATCTGGACAAGACGGTGATGTTATGATGTCATGCTTTGGACTTTCCTCTTGACATGTATCCTCAAGTGTAGGTAAGAAGATGGGACTTTGGAGACCATGAATAGATATGTTTTCATGAAAACATGGAGTGTCTTGGAATATGACATGGAGGTTTGGACTTGGTTGAGGGATGATGGACTAGGATAGGACATGAATGCATGACAAGGATATGACGTGGATGAAGGACTAGGATAAGATGAAGGACTAGGATATGATGTGGATGGAGGACTAGGATATGACGTGAGTGGAGGACTAGGATAAGATGAAGGACTAAGATATGATGTGGAGGCTTGAATTGGATTGATGGATGGATGATTTCCCTTGTCAAAGTTAGGGTGGATATGACTAATGGAAGTTTTTTGCGACTTAGTGTCATGGATGGTGTTAGGGGACTCTTGATAGTAGATGGATAGAGGACTAGGACTCCTGGATTGTTGGTAAGGTGGATATATGGATGAAGGGCTAGGGGTTGTAAATTTGGACTTGGATTGGAGGTATAGTGTTTTGAAGTCCCTAGCAAGTTATGCTTGACCATTACTAATGAATTGGCATTCAATTCGGCTAGCAAGCATGTCATAGTGGCTTGAAGACATGATGGTGGGTGGAATGAGACTAAGACAATGCAAAATGATAATGAGGACAAAAAGGAATATCAAATGCAAAGTGGTAATGAGTGCCTTAAGTCAAATGACCTTTAGGAAAGGTTTTCTAACCACTCGAAGACATTGTCATCTATCCCAGGCCCAGTCCCACTGCCACTGCCACTGCCACTACCACCAGTATTGGCGGTTGTTGGAATTGGAGAGCCTGTGTTGCACAACCCGGTCCCTCTTCTTTCACATGTGGACCTCCAGATTGCAAGTGCCCTTTCAAAAGGAAATTTTTTGACATTATACGTTGTTCCTTTCATCCTCAAGCAATTTTTCAAATTCTTGTCTAGTTTGTTTCTTTGGTATGTGCAGGATCATGATGGGCCAAAAAGTGGTGATATGTAAGTGATATGAGTGCCCATGTGGCTAACGACTTTTTTTTAACCCAAAATTGATGAAATGAAAATGGTTTTTAAAGGATATTTTTAGCTTTCTACCAATATAAATTATGCTTTACTTTGAAATTAATAAATAATTATTATTCATTTTCTATTTGAATTACGACTAAAATCCTGATTGATAGGCTGATTCAAAAATATCTATAGCTTTCAAAGGGTATCACATTTTTTGAATCTGAAACATGTTTCACATTCTATACTTGACATACTATAGGATTACAAAAAAAAGAATTGAATTTCATGAAGTTTTGACCAAGTTAAGGTGGTTAGACATACGAGTTTTAATATTTTTTAAAAGTTGTAATAAAAATATCATAATTAATTATCTACTTGGAAAAAATTTCCAAAAAAAAATGCATCACATCGGGACATGATTCTTCTACTTATATCTAAAATATTATAAAAAAATATTATCATTTTATTGTGGTTAGGGTGGTAAGACATACACTTACTTCTTATTTTTTCCCTAAAATTTAAGTACTACTGCATTGAAATTTCAAATTTTCACCAAATAGATTTTTTTAAAATAAAAATAAACCTAGTAGTTTAGAAACTACATTCAATTTGCAACATATTATATTCTTAAATATTTTTGAAATAATATAGTTAACTTATTCAAATTTTTACGTCAAGTTGCCTAACTCTGATTTTTCTGAATTTTATTGCCACTTAAGGGCCTGTTTTTTCCATGATGATCCTACACATGCCCTCTTAACTTTGATTTCAAAAACCCCAATGTACTGAAAAATCTCTCATCCTCCAGTGATCCCAATATCATTGTTTGACATAAATCAACAAGTTTGAAATATTCTGACATCGAACCACGCAATATTTCACCCTGACCTAAGCTTGTCCAAACCTTTTTTATTGATCCCGGTTCAAAGGCCTTCTCCTTGCCCATGGATTTATACTGCTCCCTCATAGCTGTTGCAAAACTCCGACATTGCTTTCTAAGCTTATTTTCATCTAAAATTCCTTCTATTATTTGTTCATTATCTGTTACTTTTTTTGAAAACTGTTCGATCAAGATTTTTACTTGATCATGAAAATATTTTGGGTTATCTCAGTTTACCGAAAATTGAGGATACACAATACCCATGGCTTCAAGTATTTCATGCCAAGGGAATCTTTCACGAATCTCTGAGGAAAGAGATTTTGCAATTTCCTTCAAATTATCACTAACAGATTTAACAATGTCATTAAAATCTTCCTCGTTAACAGGTACTTCTTTTCTAGAGTGCCTAGCTGTCTTACAATGGTACATTGGTATCTCATATCCACGTACACAAATACATAAGTGCCCGCTTGCATTAAACTATAAATAATTATCAGGATTATTCAAATCAATAATTTTTTGCCACATCAAATAATTTGCGCCTTCTTGTGTTAGATCTAGATATAGATGATCGAGGGACAAGCATATAAGTGTACGTAGATTGGCATATTCATAAATATACATAGTTCTGTCTTGGGATTTCTTCACAAGATTGTTCATCTCATCCAGCATGGGGAGAAGACTAGCTAAAGTCAAGAGTGTCTTTATATCGCTTAACCTATGTAAGAGGTCAGGATCTTTGTCTACTGTGCTGCGATGCTCGTACATCACTCCAATCAAGGATTGATATTCTGAAAGAACTCGTTGCGCTGGTCCATGCAGGGAGATCCATCTGGAATCAAAATCCTTGAGAAGCTTGTTTCCAGGTGTTATTCCCTCAGCAAAATGTTGAAATTCAAGGAAATATTTGGGACTTCAGTAGAAGTATGCGTGGATCTCGCAAACTAGATTTTCAACTTTTGATACTATAGGAAACTTGCTTACAATTTTGAATGCTAAATTCATTCTGTGGGCCATGCAGTGAATGCCAAGCATGTATGGTGCACAAGTAGTTTGTAACTTTGTGCAAAGACCACTCCTTTGACCTTGCATCACTGCAGCTCCATCAGCTCCTACACACACCAACTTTTTGGCAATTCTCAATTCATCCATACCTGCAATTTCATTCAAAGATTTCTTGACTAGTTCAAATAGATTTTGCGATGTTGAACTATCCTTCATTTTACGAACACAAAGAAGATGAGCTTGGTGAACATGTTGTTCTACAGTATACAAATGCATACAAACCCAAGAAGTATTTTCTACCATAGTAACTTCATCTAAAGATAATGCAATGAAATTTAACTCTTTTAATTTCTCCTTTAAATCTTGCTTTTCCACTACAGCAAGACAGTTCGCCCATTCCCATCTAGCGTTTACTGACCAATGTGAGAAGGTAAAGTGGGGAACACTCAAATAAGATAATAAATCAAAATATTTTGGGTAGTTTGTCATAGGACACCCCCTGGACAAAATATGAAAAACAACACTCATCTAAACAGTTTTTGACAGATTTGCTGCTACCATGGCTTTTCCAAAATGAGCCTCAAGTGTACCTTCACATTTTTTAATCTTCGAAATTCTATGGTTATGCTCTCCATAATCTGTGGCATACTTAAGATGAAGACATTCTTCCTTTGATTTCCATCGTACGAATGATTGTTCCTTTCTGTCTATGATTTGTTTTTCGTAAACTTTGCCGATATGCTTTTCTATAGTTTCAAGCTTTAGCTGCATTGTCTTATCTCTTCCACATTTCCAACTACAAATCTTACATTTGACCTCTGTTGCCCTTTCAATATCATTTTCGTTTGATACCCCCACTACTTCAAGGAATGGGTACTTCGACAACCAACCAATTTGGAAATTCCTTGTCATTTCCCACTCGTGCCCCAATTTTGCTTTGCCTTTTCTTTTCTTGCTACCAACATCATCTTCATCCAAGTCAATTATCTCATTCTGTCTATCTAGGGTATCCCTTGGAACATCTTCTGCGGTATTGCCATCCTCATTTGATACATTTTGATTTAACACAATAACAATCTCACCTTGACCTTCCTGTGGTGGTGAGGTATTGTCATTGCCATCTTCAATAATATTTGGTGGAAGAGTCGATGGTGTAACTCCACCTTGATCTGATGGATTAGAAGCTTTTCTAATTCCAAAGTAAGACTGTATGGTACCTCCACGTTTTGGGAATTTTGATGGCCTCCCACTCTCTTCATTACCCTCAGGAGTCTTACCCTTGCAGTTGCTGCTCGATATATTGATATCTCAGTTCGAATAAAAGCTAGAAAAAAATGTCTTCTTGTTTAAGAAGGACAAACCAACAGAGAATATAGATCCCATTCCCTACTCAAAATCATGTTTAAGACTGAAGCAAGAATGGAAAATAGATAAAGAAATATTATTATTATAACTAATAACTAATAACAGTATGAAGAAATGATCACTCACCTTTGAGTGTACGTTTTCGGGTTTCACTTACTTCTGACTCGAGAAGTAGAACCTCAGAACCGAACAAAATGTGTAAGAACAAATAACAGTTTCAATTGTATTTATAGCAATCCATATTTGGTGAATTTCGTGGGATTTTTAAATGGTATGTTCAAAATTTGGCGAATCCCACGTGCTTATACAACGATACCTTGTAATTTTCAAGGTGAAATAGGTCCTCATAAGCAACTATTTATAAATTTTAATTGGCAAATGGGTCTTCACAAGCAACTATTTGTAAATTTTAATTGGTGAAATGGGTCCTCATATAATGTTGTTTTAATAGTATTGGCGAATATGTTGGTGTTTTATGACATGCTCCTAAAGATTCCAGGCGAAAATATTGATCGGTCCATTAGAAACGCGTAGTCTGTTATAGCGAATTTATTTCCTAAACATGCCTTGTAAAAAAAAACCGCTAGCGAATGGACATGCATTGGACTGATAGTTCGTGAAATCCGGGCGATTTGAACACCTTGCTGGATACCTAGAATTTGCCAAATTCAATTTGCCTGATTCCTGGAATTCGCCAATTGGTGAAGATTCGCCATTAAAGTTATCCCTACTCAAAGTTTGGCCAATGTCTCGATTTGGATTGTCAAAGGATTGGTTTGAAGGACAAGATGACAAAATGACAAGGTGAGATTTCCACACTAGACTTATGAGTTGGAAGCAACTCACCAAAGGACAATGACTAAGGATTGATTTGTTTGACTTGGTCCAATGACAATTTACTTTTTGAGACAATGGTTTGACAAAGCAAGGAAAGTTTTCCTATCCCAAAGTGTGCAAAATTGAGGAATTAAGACTTTTCCTATGTTGAAGATGATGATGGATTGCAAACTAAATGCAAACTAAAAATGCAAAGATGACTGACTTGGACAATTATTTTCCTGGTTTTAGACAGAGACTGCTGGAAAAAGATGTCAGGAAAATCTGCTTGCAAAATGATTGGCCTCGGGTTTTTGACAGTAATAATGTTTTTGGAGCTAACATGCAAATGTGTCGCTTCAAGTTTCAAATGCATTACAGGAAGTGATTTGACAAAATTTTAGGCCGATTGCAAAGATTTGCTTTAGTTTGGCAAAGTTGTTTCAGATTTTGGCAAGTTTGATGTTTATTTGTTGGAATTGTCTGAAAATAGTTGGCAAACACATGGTGTTGTAAAAAATGAAAATCAACCACATAAAAGTCATTTTACAAAAATCTTATGGCTGCAAGGACAATATTCTTATGGATCCCACTAACCGCATATCCTTAGTGGATGAATTAAGAAGCTTGGCCCCACGGGCTCCCCATTATAGTGCATTCACTTTTTAGGGAAACCAAACTTCCAACCTCCATGAAACTCCCATGGCAGATTGATCATCTCTACTAAGAATTGTGCAGGTGCAAGTGCCTTGGCAACGACCGTTGCTGTTGTAATGATCTAAAAATATTAAAATCCTGCAAAACAGATCTTGGTTAGAATATGCATGCAATATAAATATTAATCATTCAATGGAATGCAAAGGAGAATATGAAAGAAAATGGAATGAGACTAGAATAGTCTCACTCATTTCTCTCCTCCATGACTACTTCCATTGTACCTCCTCAAGCTTGTTGTTAAAATAAATGGATTCCCTCAGATTTGAGAGCAAATTCTATATGCCTAGCCTTAGCAAAAGCCTTTGAAGGATTTAAATAAAATAAACTATGCAAACTAGAAAGTTAATTCTACTTATGCAAGCTATTAATAATATGCCTAATGTGTGATAATGCCTATAAAAATGAATTATTCAAGAGATAAGATTGATTGACCTGAAAATGAGATCAAGATTGTCATTTTATAGAAAATGCAATCTTGAATGGACGAACGAGATGAGAGATTTGAAGAATGCCCTAGAATCAAAGGTCAAGATTCAATAAGGCAACTCTCATTTAGGGTTAGGGCAAAATACCCATATGTGTGAATAAGATTTAATTAAATGAATTAAATCAAGATTGAATGTGACAGTTGAGATGAAATTAGTAAAAATCAGAAGACATGAGGATGAGATTTTAGAAAATCAGTAATTTTAGAAATTACTTGATTTGTAGAAGAATAATTCCATTTTGAATTAAATTAATTCAAAATATGGATTTTGTGAGATAAGAAGTAATTGATTTTTGAAATTAATTACTAAATGAAGAATCAGTTAACCATGTGAGATATTTTTAAATGATTTATTTTATTTAAAAATATAGAAGTGTCACATGCCATAATTAAAATAATTATTTAATTTAGAAGAAGTAGTTAATTAATTAAATAAATTAATGAATTTATTTAATTAAGAGAGGATTTAGGAATTAGTGACATATTAAATAGATATATTAAAATATATTAATTTAATAATCAGGAGGACATTAATGATAAGGATTAATTAAATAAATAAGATTTTATTTAATTAAGAGAAGACTTTGACAATTAGTGACATATTAAATAGATAAATAAGATTTATTTATTTAATAATCATGAGGAACGAGAGATTATGAATTAATTAAATAATTATGAATTATTTAATTAATAGTTGAATGTGGGTTAGGAACATAATTCAAATGTTATATTTATGCTAGGGCAAAAGGTGATAAAATATTGCTTGCAGGCCTAAGTCATTTTTAGGTGTCTACATTTGCCCCTCTTTGTCATAATGCAGCTTGTCGTGTTATGGCAAAGAAAACAAGTCCTAAATATGCCCCAGTGAAAAATAGTATGAGGAAGAATGAGGAGGAGGTAGCGATATGCCCCCTTGAGAGGACAGTTGGGTTCCAAGAACACGGGTGTGCTCTCGAAATTGATGAGAAGACTAGAATATGACGAGACAAAGAAATGGTAGAGAGAAAAAGATAAATGTTAGGATAGAAGGAAATGCAAGCTAGTGCGGAAAATGAAATGCATGTTAAAATCCTTCAATATTTTCCAAGGTACTAATACGTGTTGCTTGAATCATCATTGGGCAGTAAAAATGCATAAATGGACAACAAACACCATGGTATGACATAGACCAAGGTGTGCAAGGTCATCAAATTGCAAGATAGACAATCGCAAACAAGAAATGTCCTAACTCATACTAGAGGCCCATTTGCCCCGGTCTTTTTGTCAAGACAATCCACAGACAGTAGCCAAAAAAAAAAAAAGGTCATGAGATGTCGTCGCACCTCTAAATCCTACATGGGACATCCTTGAGGTAGCTAGTAACATGACCAAGAAAAGTCAATAAAAAGATAAGACAAAATAGCCAAAAATTTGCAGTCATTTAATTGTATTGCCAATGTTTGTTTGCCGAAGATTAATTGTTTGAAAGTTTGATAGTTTTGATGGTTTGACAGTTTGATGGCGCCTAAGGTCAGGAAGGACACATCTTGAAAAGGCAAATGACATTTTGATGAGATCCAAATCCAAGAAGGACACATCTTGAAGAGGACCAAAAAGTGACAAGAGATTGATAAATTGACTAATGTTTTGGCAAGCTGACTGATTTTGACTGTATGATTGACTAGCTTAAGTTGTCTGATTTTGACCAATTTTGTCGTTGACGTTTCAAATGACTGCCTTGTGCTAAGGGTGACTCTGTCTGACTTATATGACTGACACGACCATGTTTGACTTATGATTTTATTTTGACAAACTTGAAGGACTGACCTAATGTCTCGGGGATTCAAAGATGAATCTTGCCTACATAGCAAATGCGCAGAGACAACGTAGTTCAGACAAAGACGAAGATTGACTGACAAGACTGATTGGACTGACCAGACAGAGATTGAGTTTGACTCTATTTTTTGGGATTTTGACACTTTTTTGAATGTTTTTGTGTTTTCTCAAGACATTTTTCAATTTTTAGGACTTTTTTAGGACTTTTTGATGTTTTATGAAAATTGCGACAAATGCATGTGAATGATGCCGACGCACATGAATCCAAGGACAACCATGATTTTGTTGCTAGCCAAGCTGAAAACTGAATGACAGGTGATGATGACGATGACAACGTTGTTTGACGTGGGAAGGACACATCCCGAAACAACGTGAAGATGACAATGTTGTGACAAGAGTATAAAAGTCTGCAGCAGGTCTAGGGACAAAGCCAAGGAATGTTTTGGATAATGTGCTAGGGTGCCATGTTGTTGCATTTGAAATGAATTGATGAGGACTGGATGGGATGATGAAGGATCTGTAAACCATTGACAAGGGAAACCAAGATGGGTGACAGGCATAAAAGGACAATGGATGGTATGAACTAGTAGAATTATCATATGGTCTCCAAGGATGATGTTGCATAGCGAAAAGGAGGCTATGAAGGTAATGACATGATACTCAATGAATGAGGTATGACCAAAAGATAGACATGTCAAAAATTTTCCAAAGCATGATTTGTGTTTGTGTCTTAGTCTTTGTCAAGATCAAAATAGGTGGGACAATGGATGGACATGATAAAGTTCATATGGATGGATGGAAATGCCATAGGAAATGTATGGGAGATGAGACAACTTGCCCCCAAGTGTATGGTCCACATAGATGGTTTATTCTACCCATGACGCCTGTTTGCCAAGTTTTCATCATGGTACTTATCCAAAGCGCCTGTTTGCCAGATTTTCACTATTGGACAAAATTTTTGTCTTTATGATTTTTGATATTTTTTTTCATTTTTTTGGTGTCACCAAGACGCCTGTTTGCCAAGTTTTCATCAAGGTGATGATTTTTTTGTATTTTTGCATTGTTGTCGGATAGCCTTGATGCTTTATATGACCACTGACTATGCTAAAGCCTTTGACGATGCCGATGTAGAGACTGGTGCCATGACATGCCAATAATGACCTTTCTGAAGTAGTTGCCTTGTCAGGATGATAGCGCTTTCATACACCTAATTGATGTCATTGTGATCTTTGTTGATACTGGAGTTGGCTTTATCTAAACACGCACATCGCGATAGAGTGCCATGAGAGTCCTTGTGGTAAAGAGTTGTTGCCAAGATGGGACGGATTTGTGACATGGGATGTTTGGACTTTAAGGAGGGTGTAGGATTATGATGGATGATGGTGGACGTGGACGGGTTGGTTGGATGTTTGGATGTATTTGTTTTTACTCTCCAAACTTTGGGTGTTGGGTTAAGATGTTGTTTGGAACCAACATTTTCATATGTCTTTTGTGATGGCCATTTTGACAGAGGTGGACATGCATTGTATGTGGGAGTCCTCTTATGTTGTGGCTCCACATTTTGATTGACTTTTGAATTTGGCATATTTTCTTTGCCTAATTCTTGACTTGATCCATTTTGTTTTGGGATCCATTTTAGCTTCATTTGTCCATTTGACTTTTTGTTTGATTTGATGGCCTTTGATATTTGATTTTGGATTTTGTAAGAATTTTGTTGGTTCCAAATGGAAGGTTTATTCATGATGGAATGATGGTTTTGGGTGTGGAGGGAAGGGGTATTGGCAATAATCTTATGATAAGGACTACTCATGATACCCATTTTGACATTTGCATTAGATAAAGTTGCCCCCAATATCGAGGAGGGACCACTAACATCTTTTGATTTTTCGACTGATGAATAACCAAGACCTTGATGTCTGTAATGTGCTTGAACTTGTACGGGTTCCAAGTTTCCTTGCTCATGTAGGCCTAATCCTTTTCCCTGATAATGCATGTTCTAACAAATTTTGTTGGTGATGGGATACTTGTTACTTTGGAAGCAAGATGCTAACCCATCATTATTGGGGAAATTAATGCTTGAAATCTTCTCCTCTGTAAGAAAGCCTGCTCTGAAAAACTTAGATGATCCTAATTGATAGGATGTTGTAGCTTTATTGATGTGTTGGACAGATTTTTGATTAATATCTTCAGTCTGATTTTCTGACATGTCAGATTCTGATGATTCTGTTGATGCTTCCAAGTTTATGTCAAAACCGTGTTCATGGTCATTGTCATAGAGCCCACTGAATTCAGCTATAGCTTGATTATTTTAAAATATGTCCATGCTAGAATATTCTTGTTCTAGTGGTAGATCATCTATGTGTCCCATGGAGGCAAGTGTCTCACTTTTGGGAGTGTCAATACTTGAAGTTTGAATGGAATCGTCTTCAAGCGTTTCATTGTGAATGGCATAGAGGTCAAAGAGTGGATCATTTTGGACTTCTTGATCAAAAATAGTGTCTTGATCAAAGATGGGTGTATTTTGAATGTCATGATTGGAAGTAGTGTCTTGACCAAGGATAGGTTCCTCTTGAATGACATGGTTTTGGATGGACTCTTGACCAAAGATAGGTGTATTAGGTATGCCATGATTGTCTAGGAGGATTTCTTGAATGGACGTAAAGATGGAGTCATGAAATGGACTATTTTGATCTTGACATGACGATGATGTTATAATATTGTGCTTTGGACTTACCTCTTGACCTGTATCCTCAAGTTTATGAGATGGGATGGGACTTTGGAGACCATGAATAGATGTGTTTTCATGACCCAATGGAGTGTCTTGAAATGGATTGGTGTATGATAGACTAGAGTATGACTTGGAGCTTTGGACTTGGTTGAGAGATGATGGGCTAGAATAGGACATGAATGTATGACAAGGATTTGTCATGGATGAAGGACTAGGATTAGGATATGACGTGGGTGGTGGGCTAGGATACAACGAAGGATTGGGATATGACATGAATGGAAGACTCTGATATGATGTGGATGGAGGACTAGCATATGATGAAGGACTAGGATATGACATGAATGGAAGATTTTGATATGACGTAGATGACGGACTAAGATAAGATGAAGGACTAAGATATGATGTGGATGCTTGGAATGGATTAATGGAGGGTTGGTTTCCCTTGTCAAAGTTGGGGTGGGTATGAATGATGGAAGTTTGTTGTGACTCGGTGCCATGGATGGTGTTATGGGACCCTTGATAGTAGATGGATAGCGGACCAGGACTATTGGACTATTGGTAAGAGGGATGGATGGACGGAGGACTAGAGGGTGAGTTGTGTTTGGACTTGCATTGTAGGTATAGCATTTTGAAGTCCCTAGCAAGTTGTGCTTGACCCTTACTATTGAATTGGTATTCAATTTGACTAGCAAGCATGTCATCGTGACTTGAAGACATGATGGTGGATGAAATGAGACTAAGACTATGCAAAATGAAAATGCAAAGTGATAAAAGGGGATGCCTTATGTCGAATGATTTTTAGGAAAGGTTTTCTAACCACTCAAAGTTTGGCCAATGTCCTGGTTTGGATTGTCAAAGGACTGATTTGTAGGAAAAGATGATAAAATGACCAGGTGAGACTTCCACACTAGACTTATGAGTTGGAAGTAGCTCACCAAAGCACGATGACTTAGGACTGATTTACTTTGACTTGGTCAAATGACAATGTATTTTTGAGACAATGATTTGACAAAGGAAAGAAAGTTTGCCTATCCCAAAGTTGTGCAATTGAGGACTTTAGACTTTGCCTATGATGATGATAATGATGGATTGCAAGCTAGATGAAGACTAAAATGCAAAGACGGATGACTTGGACAAGTTGCTTTGCTGATTTTAGACAGAGACTGCTAGAAAAGGATGCCAGGAAAATATGCTGGCAAAAGTTTGGCCTCTGGTTTTTGACAAGAAATTTGTTTTCCCGAATGATAGGAAAATGCGTTGTTTCAGGTCTCATATGTAGTTCATTATCAGATGCATCGTTTGACCAGGCAAATGTGTTGCAGGAATTTGATGTGTTCTGCAAACTAGCAAATGTGGCTTTTGGTTTTATGGCAGTTTTGGAAGAGCTAATGCGGTTCATAATTTCAAATGCGGTTTTAGGACTGGAAATTGCATTGCATGATAGTTGACTGTGGATTTAGGCTAGAAAATGCAACTTAGGGATTGTCAATTGCGGTTCAGCAGAGCGAATGTGGCTCAGGATATGTCAAATGCGACTCGACAGAGTGATTGCGGCTTAGGATATATCAAATGCAGTGCATCAGAGCGAATGTGGCTCGATACCTGGCGAGTGTAGTTTATCAGAGCGATTGTGTTGCAGAGGACAATTTGGTAGAAACTCGAACACTGTTTTGCAGTTTTGACAAGTTTTCGTTTTGACCCAGATTTATGAATTTTCAATTTGTTGAAGTCTTTTTGAAAACAGTTGTCAAACACATAGATATTAAAACCTTAAATGTATGTTCAAGCAGACTCACTCTTAATGGTCAAAGGGTCATCGTAACAATCACAACCCACATCTTAAAATCACGTCGACTCACACAGCCATGTCACCCCCTAGAGGGCGCCCATGTTTTTGTCTTTTCCAGGTGCGTTCTCAAGGTGATGGAAGTGGATACCGAATCCCCTGAGCAAACAGTCTGTGGTGATTATATGGTGAGTGTCTTGGGAGAGATTCTTCCCTCCCCTTGCACCGTGATTGAGACAATGTCTGGCTACTGACTCGGCTGGCTTCTACACTAAGGTTCTTAGTCAAGGTTTTCGTTCGGCGCGGCAAATGATAAACTCCCTTAGGAGACCTCCCAACCTTTAGAACAAAGGTTTTGGGGATGGTTATCTTTGCACACTGCCATCGAATTGCGGACTTTCCCCGAATTCATTTTTGATTATAGTGGGTTGGAAAACCTGGCTTTGGTTGTTCCCACTTAGGTCATTCCCGTAGGGTGAGTACTTTTTCCCACTACGACAAGCCTTCTAAAGGTTGTAATAAAGCTTGAAATGCATAAATAAAATCGGTAAGTCTGGATTTTTGATGACCCAGTAAAGGGGAAAGCATATACCTATTACCCCACAAACACAACAAAAAGATGTTCAATTTTAAGCCCAAATGAAGATTATCTAACTAAGTGAAGATATTGCTTCACTAAGACATGGTGTTCATTTTTTAACCAACAAAAAATAAATGTGGTGACTATCCTAGATTGATAAGTTCCAAGTTAAGTTGCCTATCCTAGGATTGATAGATTTCCAATTAGATGTCTATCCTAGGGTTGGTTCTTTTTAATCCAAAAAAAAGAAACAAACAAAAATAAAAACTTAATCAAATTCTGGTCGCGGATGCGTCGGATCCAGATTACAATCTTTTTTTTTTTTTTTTTGCGGCGCGTTATGGCAGATGCGGCTCGGTAGTTGTGGCTCGATAGATGCGGCTTGGCAGTTGCGGCTCGGCAGATGCGGCGTAGGATGTCATTTACGGTTCTGGGTTTAGCAAATGCGTGGCACGGTGGCGGATGCGTCGTTTGCGTGCGCAGATGCGGCTCAACAAAGCAGTTGTGTCATTTTAGGCTGTGATTGTGGCTTTCCGTGCACCTGTACCTGCAAAAAAAAAATTGAAGCCATACGAAACCTGCAAAAAAGCCGTGTTGGAAAGTCGGGTTCACCAATGTAACGATCTAAAAATATTAAAATCCTGCAAAACAGATCTTGGTTAGAACATGCATGCAATATAAATATTAATCATTCAATGGAATGCAAAGGAGAATATGAAAGAAAATGGAATGAGACTAGAACAGTCTCACCCATTTCTCTCCTCCATGACTACTTCCATTGTACCTCCTCAAGCTTGCTGTTAAAATAAATGGATGCCCTCAAATTTGAGAGAAAATTCTATATGCCTAGCCTTAGCAAAAGCCTTTGAAGGATTTAAATAAAATAAACTATGCAAACTAGAAAGTTAATTCTACTTATGCAAGCTATTAATAATATGCCTAATGTGTGATAATGCCTACAAAAATAAATTATTCAAGAGATAAGATTGATCGACCTGAAAATGAGATCAAGATTGTCATTTTATAGAAAATGCAATCTTGAATGGACAGACGAGATGAGAGATTTGAAGAATGCCCTAGAATCAAAGGTCAAGATTCAATAAGACAACTCTCATTTAGGGTTAGGGCAAAATACCCATATGTGTGAATAAGATTTAATTAAATGAATTAAATCAAGACTGAATGTGACAGTTGAGATGAAATTAGTAAAAATCAGAAGACATGAGGATGAGATTTTAGAAAATCAGTAATTTTAGAAATTACTTGATTTGTAGAAGAATAATTCCATTTTGAATTAAATTAATTCAAAATATGGATTTTGTGAGATAAGAAGTAATTGATTTTTGAAATTAATTACTAAATGAAGAATCAGTTAACCATGTAAGATATTTTTAAATGATTTATTTTATTTAAAAATATAGAAGTGTCACATGCCATAATTAATTAATTAAAATAATTATTTAATTTAGAAGAAGTAGTTAATTAATTAAATAAATTAATGAATTTATTTAATTAAGAGAGGATTTAGGAATTAGTGACATATTAAATAGATATATTAAAATATATTAATTTAATAATCAGGAGGACATTAATGATAAGGATTAATTAAATAAATAAGATTTTATTTAATTAAGAGAAGACTTTGACAATTAGTGACATATTAAATAGATAAATAAGATTTATTTATTTAATAATCATGAGGAACGAGAGATTATGAATTAATTAAATAATTATGAATTATTTAATTAATAGTTGAATGTGGGTTAGGAACATAATTCAAATGTTATAATTATGGTAGGGCAAAAGGTGATAAAATATTGCTTGTAGGCCTAAGTCATTTTTAGGTGTCTACAGCGGCACCAAAGAATAGAAGGTTTGTGGTTTTCTAAAACAAAGGATTTATTTCGGGCACCCGTTCAGAAGGCCATGCGAGAGGCATTATCATCCCAGTCTATAGAGGTTACGCTCTATAGGTTTTGATGCACCACAAGGGTATTGGGGAGTCAATTGCTGGTTTGCAGGAAGTTCTGTAATGCTAAGCTTTCCTTAACATTAAAATTTATATACCGGTTGGGCATCACTTGGCTTTAGCGCGTTCCTGGTTTGAGTCGCTTTGGGGTGAGTACTTTTTCCCACCAAAGCAGACCCAAAATCTAAGGTTAACAAAAACGAGCCAAAATATTCATAGTTCAATTGATCTTTGTTTAAAAACAAAGAGAGAGCACATGAATATCTCAACTCACACTCGCATGGTGTTCATTTTAAGCCCAAAATGAAATGTGTTGACAAACATAAAAAATCATGGAGTTCATTTTAACCGTTTGTAGTGTGAGCTAACTAAAAGTTCATTTTAAGCCAATGCTATGAAGAGATGCAAATTTATTTTAATCCAATGAGTTATCATGCAAGATTGTGTTCTTTTTAATCTAATGAATATGCATGTATGTTCATTTTAACTCATAAATATAAAATAAAATAAAAATGCAAATTTGTAGTTGTTTGTTTAAGATTTGTGAAATAAAACAAAGCAAACAAATATTAGACTCCTCGCCACAAGCTGCAAACAGAAAATCAGTAACCCAAAATCTTTAAACTACCATATAGAAAAAAGTGTTGCCCTAACCCTAATTGACCTAGTGCAGGCCCAATTCCTAGAATCAATAACAGTTTCTCTTACACCCAGTATCGCACAAGTGCGCAAGGGGAGATAATACTTCTATTATTGAATCGGGGTGACACAAAAATAGATGGGTCTGATTTTTTGATCACCTAGTTTGCACAATGTGAGAGCATAATCACCTACCACCTTCAAGCACAATCAAGCAAAGTTATTTAACCCCCTAATTAAATCTAAGTGAGATAAGCAAAGTTTCTTTTTAAAACACCAATGGAAGTGTTTGCTGATCTAAAACAAGCACAAATGGTTTTAAAATAAAAGCCTTGGACAATCGAACCTACAAAACCACTTGTTAGTAGTCTAAAAAGATGTCTTGGACCCACGAAAATTTAGAGCTTTTTTTTTCTTGATCCAATTTGTCCTTTGAAGTGTTTATTTTTCCTGCACATTCACAAAACCAACAACCAAGCCAAAACCCTAACAAGATAATTGATCACTAATATTAGAGGGTTAGCTAGTCAAAATAAATCTGATTTTTGGAACTATTTTTTTACATCAAAAGTAAAAACACAGAAAATAGACCCTTATTGAAATTTAGAGAGATTTCCATAAATGTAAATAAATCTTAAAAATTCGCTGTTTTGCATCCAGAATTAATTTTTTATGAAAAATCATAAAAAAATTATTAAAATTTCAAAACAAGTCCAAAAAATCTGAGTTTTTGACTAAAGGTTTCTGACATCATTCCAAATCTTTAGAAAAAACTTTATGAAAAGATCTGCAACCGTTTGTGAGATATAAGCAAAATTTTGTGAAACCCTAATTTTGAAACATCTATTTTTTGTCTAATTATTTTGTAGGAAAATTAAAAACATAAAGAACATACCCCTATTGAAATTCAGAGAGCTTTCCAAAATGTAAAGAAATCCAAAAAATTCGCTAATTTTCTCTCAAAATTGTTTTTTTATGAAAATAACAAACAAAATTATAAAAAAGTAAAAACAGCTCCAAAAAATCTGATTTTCAGACTGGAAGCTCTTGATTTTCCCCAACTTGCAAAAAACCTTTTGTCAGAAACTATTTAGCCGTTTGAGAGATATGGTCGAATCTTTGAAAACTAGGGTTTTGTCCCCAAAATGATGCAAAACCTACAATAAAATGCTAACAAAACCTGCAACAAAAAAGATTCAACTCCAAAATTCTTCAAAATTTGTCAAAACATGTCAGGTTCACCAACGTAACTAAGGGAATTTTCCTAGGGTTAGCAAATCAAATGCAAAACATAAAAAACCCAAAGTGATAATGAAGTGCAAAGGAATAAAATGAAAACAAATGAAACAATCTCACCAAAATGTCTTCATCCTCCATGGCTGACCTCCATTATACCTTCTCAACTTGCTGAAAATATGATGTTGCCATCAGATTTATGATGAGCAATCTAATGACAATAACAAGGATAAGCAAATGTTGAAGGATTTGAATAACTACATGCAATACTATGCTATAATACAACTAGTAAGCATCTAAATATGTCTAAATTGTGCCAAATGAAATCTAAATATGCCTATGACAAATGAAAAGAATGCAAGAGTATAAAATTGCAAGAACATGAGGTTGCAAGATATGCCAAAATGAGACCAAAATTGCCATTTTATAGAAAATGCAATTTTGTGTGAATGGTCAAGATTAAAAGTTAACAAGTGCCCTAGACTCAATGAACAAGATTCAATATGACAACCCACAATTAGGGTTAGGGCAACATTAGGTCAAATTCGAAATGAATGGACATGATTGACTTTTAGAAAATCAAATCAAGGGCTGGCAATGCATGTGACAAGAGATACTGGGCACACAAAACGAAGTTGCTGGAGAATCAAATAATAATTTAAAATTATTTGATTCAAGAAGTGATGTTGACCTTTTGAATTAAAAATTAATTTAATTCAAAAGTGGTGGGTCATGTGATAGTAAATAATTTAAATTATTTACTAAAAAGAGGGAAATTAGAAAGTGGGTCTATTTTAAATAAATGAATTTTATTTAAAATGAGCAGCTGGAGAAATTAAATAAAAATAGTAATTTAATTTAGGTGGCTAATGAATAATTAAATAATAAATATATTATTTAATTATAGAAGAATGTGATAAAGGGAATCTTTTTGAATTAAATATAATGATTTAATTCAAAATTCAAGAGAGTGGACCAAATTAAATAAATAAAATTTATTTAATTTAGGAGAGAAAAGGCTGATGAATAATTAAATAAGTAAAAATAATAATTTAATTATAGTGGAAAGTGGACAAAAATTAAATAAATAAGAATTTATTTAATTTTAGAAAGAAGAGGAGTTAATTAATGACGTAATTAAATAAATAAAATTTATTTAATTAATCAAGGAGGAATAAAGAGGACATGAATTGATTAGATAATTATGAATTATTTAATTAATAGCCAAAAGTGAATCAAGGACATAATTAAAATGTCTTAATTATGGTAGGAAGAAAAAGATTAAAAATAGAGCTTGCAGGCCTAGGTCATTTTTATGTGTCTACATTATGAATTTCTAGGGACTGAAACAAACAACAAACAATACACATAGGGTTTTGAGCAAAAAACCCTAAGAGGGACTAAGATGCCCAGAACGGTCTTTTTGTCCTAGCAGAGGTTTATGTGAAAAAAACAATAAATCTGAGTTGTCTACAATGTTTACAGGTTGCCTATTCAGGGATCTAATGTTTGGAAACAAAGAACTATGCAAATGGATGCAAGGAAAAGTAACTTGTAACAAGCAATTGAATGCAAAGTTGAATGCACTTTTTTCAAATTTTAATGCAATAACAATGTTTCTAAATAGAATTGGAATGATCAATAATGCACTTTTTAGTTTTTCAATGATATGAAATGATGCAAGAAAGTAAAAATGTAACCTATATGCACTTTCACTAATGCAAATATGCAAGAAACCCTAGATGCAATTTCACTAATGCAATATGCAAGAAACCCTAGATGCACTTTCACTAATGCAAGATGCAATGAATACAATCTAGATCTAAGACTTTAATGGACTCCAAATCAGAAAATGAATGCTCAACAAGGCTGGGTTCACCAAAATGATAGGTGAAAAATGTGCACATACAATGTCACTCTTTCTCCAACTAATCATTCAAAGATGTCCTAAGAACCCTAATTGGATTGACTATCAACCTCACAAGGTGAGTCAATTCACAATTAGGAGGACCTAGGAAGGGGGTATTTTAGGCTTTTTAGGGGTTCACCACCAAGCAAATGCTTGGAAAAGACAGATAAGCATTCAACCTACAAAACCTAGTTATGCAAGCTAAATGAGAGATGCAAATGATGAAATTATGTAATAGCAAGATAGGATACATGTGTACCTGGGAATTCTGGAGATGTTGTGAGGATTATGGAAATGTAAAGAAGTTGTTTGAATATGTCAAGGAGGAAAAAGATGACCTTACTGTTGTCTTAGTCCCGCTACTATTTTTCAGGGTAGATGGAGAATCTTTGGATCTTGAAACATAATCTCAAAGAATCTATGAAAAATACCCCTAGGAGGACTAATACACCCTAGGTGGCATATTAGTCCCATTATGAATTTTTGAAAAATATGAATTTGATCCTGAGCTCCAAGGTTTGCACTTGCTTTCTCTTAGATCTCAGGTTCTAAAACTTCTAGATCTGGCCTGTAGGTGAGTTTCCGCAAAGATGACAACTTTGTGATGCAACTTTACAACTTTGCAACTTTGCAATCTTGCACTCCAAATGATTTTCAAGTCTTCAACCTAAATCTACAATCACAAGCATACAAGAGAGGGAAAACTTGTTGAATGTTAGTGAATGGGGGTTTGCCTTGGTCAAACCCCTTGTTGGTAATTAAACCTTGAAATGAAATAGAATAATGGAGGGAAATGATGAATGAAAAAAATGCAATGTTACAACTCACCAAACCCTTGTTGTAAAGTATGCAACCTTGTGTGGAATGTAGATCTTGAATCAATGAAATGCTTTGATAGATCTTGCTTGAATTGCTTGCTTGAATCAAAAACTTACATCACACATGTTAGCACAAAAACAGACATGATGCAAGAATCTCCTCTGATATCATGATTGAATCTTGATGATGGCTCCAAATACTTGATGAAGTGGTCTTGAATGCTTATATTACTTGGATTTCTTATTAGCTTCTTAGATATGAAAATGAGTGAGATAACTTTGTATTTATACTTATTTATGCTTAATATCCCGAAATTACATCACACCAAGCCAACATAGGAAAATATTAATTAAAAAAGGTTAAATATTGTTAGAATTTGAAATTTAATCTCAAAAATAAGCCAAGGAGGACTAAGATGCCCTAGGTGGTGTCTTAGTCTCGAGGCTCAAATTTTGGGGCACAGACTCCAAAAAGGGACCTTTTCAGGTGTATTCAAAATCAGGGTCAAAATCAGGGTCCTAAGACCCTTGGGGGACTAAGACGCCCGGTGGTGTTAGTCCCGACCCAAAAATAGGAACACATAGATGTATCATTAAATGCTCATTTTCCCTTTGATGATTGTCAGGATTAGCCAGAAAAAGATGTTGTTTATTAGGCTTGTGGATTAAAAATAGGACCAATTAAGACATAGAGAAGGATAAATAAATCAAGGTGGGCCCAAATAAATGTGAAAATACAAGGGTATGCATTTTCCTACACTACAGTCCCTTATTTTGTTAAAAAAGGTATGAACAACTATATTGATATATCGATTCACTCTATTCAAACTAAATGCATAGTGCTTTTGAGTCTATATTTACAATATAATATATAGTAACGTATAATTAAGAGATATAGATGGGTCTATATTTATCATTTATATAAGAATATTTTTTCAATATTAATTTAGAATCAAAAGATGCACTTTGATAAATGAAGAGATCAATTACTAATATACAATTACTAATCAACCCTATTTAACCGATCAATTTGGTATAAGAGAAATCACTAGTCACTTAAATTTATTTCAGTGTCTTAAATTTGAATGAAAAGTATACAAAAAAATTTAATGGGCAAGTGAACTCTGAGTTTTTACATACTTGGATCAAACAAATGGAAGTTTAGTATCTTTTGCATGTCTTAAACTAACAAGACATTCTCTTGTATGATGGGAAAGTTAGTTGTCATCTTCCAAAATGGAAAATAAACTGATTGTATCTCTATGGGAATAAGTTAAGGACTTGTTGCGCATGAATTTCTATCCTATTGGGCACAAAACTAACCAAAAATTTTCAAACAGGGTCCCTAGGGGTAATTGGAATTGCTATAAAAAAAGGTTAGCATTTACATGAGGCTTTTTGTCTTTGATTTACTAGAAAGTTGGGTGAGAAATCCATTCGATTAAACCAAGACTTTGAGTTTGGATAAGAAAGAAAAACCTGAAAAATAAACAACTCTTTGAGGATTTGAAGAAGAAAGTAGATGACAATTACCAATGATATATGGATAAATGAAAGAATTATGGGAATATCGAGAATGTTAGTGTTAGAGGGGGATGCCACTGATATTATTTGTGGAAGAAAACATGGCCTTGTCAAGATTAATTTTTATATAAGTTTAATTGTTTCAATAATTTAGAAATCCCTTACTTGTACAAGGGGATTACCTTATTGATTATGTAGAAGAAGAGATCAAAGATGAGTAGCTGCAGGGGAGAATGGATATTTATGCTGGATAATTTTTTGGATTTTTCTAAAGAAAATATGTTGGTGGCATTGGCTCAAGCTAAGCTTGAGTATTGTTCTTAAAGGTAGAATGAGGATTAGAGAACACTGCAGTCATCTAAAGCCAGTCCCTCCACGAAAAGGTGTACTATCCATCCTTGGTGTACTATAAAATTTAATATAAATAAATTTAATATTCTTTCTGTATCATAATCTTATTAATTATTCATAAAAATAAACAATTCATTTTCTTGTATCTTATACAAGATTCACCACAATCAAATAATTTTAAACAAGTTTAAAAATCCTTAACCATTAATAAGATGTAGATGCCCTTTCTTATAAACTTCTTGGTAGTTCTAACTAATTAAAAAACAACTAATTATGAATGCATAAATTTTACTGCAAATATGTGAATGCATGTATTTTACTACAAATGTGTGAAGGCATGTATTTTAATGTGAACGCATGTATTTACTACAATAAAAAAGATTAAAATATATAATTACATGTATTTTACTATAAATAAAAAAAGTTAAAATATATGAATGTTTAAAATATATAATTGCATGTATTTAACTATAAATAAAAAAGATTAAAATATGTGAATGTGTGTATTTTACTAAAAATAAAAAGAACTAAAAATTTGTGTGCATGTATTTTACTGCGAAGATCTTCATATTTTAACATTAAAATTATAAATCTAGCTCTCTAATTCATTATCAAGAAAAAACACAATAAAAATAAAAATATTCACTCTTAAAATATCATATATCCAAAAATAAATATCTTTCCATCTCTACAGAATCAAACGATCATCTCGAAAAAGAAACTTATTATTTCATTTTATGTGTCACAAAATTTACAATAAACCTAATTACTCAAAAAAGATTGCAAAATGGAGCGTTTGAAACTCAAAAACTATGTAGAAAATTTCGGTGACACTTCGGATCGGATCCATCAGTCACTGGCTGAGTTGAAGCATCTAAGGCACAAAAATTTCAAGTTCTAGATGAGTAATGTGTAGACGTGGATGAGCGTTGCGCTAACGAACGAGGACAACTATCTTAATGGCTTCTAGGGTGCTCGTAATGGGAAGGTTAAAGTGCTTGTCCAGGGGTGGGCACAAAATTCTTCCAAGTTGATCAACAATGCACTTGCTTTGGTCAATAGGCTTGCTTCTACTATAGGATATTGAAATATTTTCTAACTTTGTCTATTTTAGGGCTCTCTTTCTCTATGTGTGTGTGTTGGAAGTCTCTATTTAAGGCTTAAAGGAAGCTTTATATTGTAAACTTGTGTAATGGTTTGTTGATTTTAGTTTAGATGAGGAAATGGAAAGAGTCAAGATTTGTAGTGTGGCTTATAAATTTGATATGGCTGAGTGTGCATGCTTGCTCTCTGATTTTTACTTCCCTCCAACAAAAGAGTCTATGGAATGAAAAATGGTGGATGCATCCAAACGATCCAAGTAGAGATTTTTTCAAAGAATCAATAATTTCTATGATTTCTAATGCCATATCAAAAGGAAACACAAAGATATCTTACTTGTTGACCATTTTCACTTCCCTCGAGCAAAAAAAAATGATAATATTATCACAAAATGCATCCAGATTCCTGAAAATGAAAAGGAGAAAGGGACATTTTCTATGAATTTCACAGGTCTTAAAAATAAGACCGTAATATTAAGGCGATTATTAAAATTCATGTGGAATGCATGTAAAGTTTTTTCCAGAAGTTATCTAGCATTGAACTAGAATGTATTCGATAGTTAAATGGCATCTATTCATAGTAAACTGGTGTGTATTCAGTAGTTAACTGGCGATAGTAAACTGGTGTGGATAATGGAAGAGTTCCATAATCATTCAGTCATCCTAAGGCCTTCCAAAACTATTGTCTTGAAGGTTGTGGCATGATGCATGGTGGATGGGGGCAAGCCATGCATCGACGGGTGCATTCTTGGGGATGTATAGCCATAACCTTCAATCACACGGAACGGTCTCGAGGTTGTACCAGATTTGTACTTGGCGTTATTTCATTGAGCTATTGTAGATACTATTTTTTGTACCCTAGGGGTCCATAAAAAGAAAAAAATTATGTTGGATATTTTAGAATCTTGTGTCATCCTAATTTTTAGTGGGATTGAAAGTTTTTTCAATTATTTTTTCAATTTCAATTTAATTATATAATTGTAGATTTAGAATGAGTTTAAAGTTTTAAGCTTATTTATTATTAGAAAATCTATGGAACTCTTTGTTTATTAAAGTTTCACAAGTCTTTCATCAATTTGTAGCTTAATAATTAGTAAGTAAAGGTGATTGGATGATTGATAAGGACATGTACATAGTTTATTTACCAAGCATTCTATATTTATATTTTACAAAAGACTCTTCATGTATGTACATAAGGACATGCACATAGTTTATTTATCAAGCATTCTATATTTATATTTTATAAAAGAATCTTCATGTATGTAGGGTCATTTGATATCTTTTTTTTTAGACTGCAAGAATTGGGTAGCATGACCCCCTATAAACTGCAGTGCACTTGGTAAACTTTTTAACATGACCGACAACGCTAGCGCGAAACGCCCTCTGGTACCACAGGGGTGGGGGATACTAGACCTCGTGACCAACTTCCTGCAACATGAGAGGTTTAGCCAACCGAGCTAGGGCCCCCGCCCAGGCCATTTGATGCCTTTACTAGTTTAACAATTTCATCAATTTTTTGGGGTCAGGGGCCTAGCTCGATTGGCTAAAGCATCCTGATGGAGGCAAGAGGTCATGAGGTCTAAACTCCATATAATCAGAGGATGCGTCACGATGAATATATCAAAATGAAGCGATTTTATGTATCATAATTTATTAATGTCAATAATTATTTGTTGACAATGAAGAATTTGATTTTGCGCTAATTTGTTAGATCAATGGTTCAAATTGCCTAAAAAGGTTTCTAGACGATTAGATTCATCCTCGCCATTCATTTACTAGTTTACATATTACTTGTTTTTTTCCCCTTTTTACTATTTTACATGTTTTTTTTTCTAAAATAACTTTTATTGGTACAACTTTATTTTTTTAAATTTATTATATGCTATATTTTATATAATGTAAATTTATATTTAAAATGACTTATTACATATTATATTTTATATTAAAAATTATTAAATACAAATATAATAAATTATATAATAAAAAATATTAAATACAAATATAATATAATATATAATTAATATTTAATATATAATTTATATAATATAAATTAAATCATAATAATATAATGATACTTATTATTGTATATAATATTTTATATATACAAATTACATTATTATTATTCTTTTTTTACTATTTTGCATGTTTTTTTTAAAATTTCTTTTACTTGATACTTTGTTCTTTTAAATTTATAATATGCTATATTTTATATAATGCAAATTTATATATAAAATGTTATTATAATTATACTTATTACATATTATATTTTATATTAAGAATTAATAAATATAAATATCATATAATATAAAATAAAAATATAATATAATATATAATTAATATTTAATATATAATTTATATAATATAAATTAAATTATATTTATATAATAGTTTATATATATATAGTATATAATAGTATTTATTTGTAATATGATTATAATTAATATTCTAAATATAAAATAATAAAATTAAGGATAAAATATAATAGTAAAACATATTCATAATATAAATTTTATATAAAGTACATATATAATCAAATAGTAATTATATAAAAATGTTAAAATAAAATTGATTTTAAAAATATTTATTATTTGATTATATATGTACTTTATAGAAAATTTATATTATTATTATATTTACTATTATATTTTATATTTAGATTTTTTTATCAACAAGTTGGCACTTTACCCTAATATGTTATTTCACCTGACTACAATATATTTCTTTGTTTTATTCAATTTTATTTTAATTTTTAATTTTTTTTGTTTTAATAAGTTTTATTAGATGTAAAAAAGAATGGCTATTACTAGTTAAAATTATTATTATATTTTATTTGTTGTTGTCCATTTCAAAAATTACATTGGATCGGCTTGGGATCATAACAACCTAAAAAATGTACCTATAACCCTAGTGAGCCACGACCATCGCCATCAAATTCCACTAAAAATGGCATGAGCCTTGACAATTCACAAGTCACAAGGAATTACACTACAAAGGGCAACAATCAATATTGGCAACATTGATTGACAAGGCTTGAAATTCATGGCTATTTTCAAAGTTTGTGAACTATCATGCATTTGCATACAACCTTCCTTCACATTCCAAAGATATGCACACATGCAACATAGCCCATTTGTGGCTCGACTAAAAAGGGAAGAGAAATATTTGAATGCAATATCACAAAACAACAATTCACAAACCTAAAGGAGGTTATGCTAACAACATTTATGCCCCTTTATTTATCTCATATCTACATTATCAACTAAGCTCAAGATAAGAAACAAATCAACACAAAGTTAAAATTATTTTCTCTGTAGATTATATCTCATATTTGCTTTATTACAGGTTCCACTCATGACTCACACTATGTTTCCCATTGTTGAACATCTACAAATCAACTCTACCAAAGGTGAGAATGAGTTTAATGTAATTTACAACTTCAACATATTGATTTTAACTTGTTGTTTTTCAAATAATAAACAAGTCTATTGTTTGATGTAGATACAATAGAGTTTGAAGTAATTATATGACAATGCTGCAAAAAAAAGTAATTTATATCTATAATATTATGTTCAAACGATAAACTATATTTACAATATTTTATATATATATCCAAAATGTATGTCTATAGATATTTAAAATTTTATATCAAATGAATTGAAGTACTCTATCATTTATTTAATCATATGTTTTTCATTAATACTATGAGTTTTTTCCAAAATCAAGCATCTAACTATAATCTAACCTATGACATATTGCTCAATTTTAATCAATTTGCCTACACAATAATTAATTTGTATTTTATGAAGTTATACATCTTTTACAAATTTAACCTTCCACACATAAACTAACTTATGGAAAAGCCTTAATTATAACAATGTGAATTTTTTTCTACTTATGACACATTTTCAAATTTCTACAAAACAATCTACTCAACTTTAAAATTCTCATAAAACTATTCGATGTACCCATTGCACATAAAATGTGTAATTGGTAGTTTTAAATAAAAAATTAAAGTCAAATCTTTGACATTGTACAATAACATATAATAAGTATTTTAAGTTTTTTTTTATAATACAAGAAAAGCTAGGGTCATTATATTAGATAAAAATGATAAAGATTAAAAACACAATCACTTTTTATTATGAGTGTGTAATACGTCCAACAAAGCCTAATGTCAACAAAACCTTGATTTTATTGTATTTAGAAATGATGGAAAATAATCCAAAAGGGGGAAAACATTAGTATCCTTCCTTATAACTTATACC
This sequence comes from Sequoiadendron giganteum, assembly GCA_007115665.2. Classification (NCBI taxonomy): domain Eukaryota; kingdom Viridiplantae; phylum Streptophyta; class Pinopsida; order Cupressales; family Cupressaceae; genus Sequoiadendron; species Sequoiadendron giganteum. Next base: position 561,457,992 of record CM021106.1, read on the forward strand.
CATAATCTATTTGGCCACATAACTCAATATCCACTATAAATTCATGTCTCTAAATAGAGTACTGCCTATTGTCACTCATGTTGTCAACATTATTGTTCTAGACAATTTTAATTTTATATGCAATATACATTAAATGCAAAATTATCTTGTTGTGTGATATTTGCATATTTAGGAGAAAACCTTAACATACTTGAATATCATGATAGAATGAGGAAACATAAACAAATTATTTTCTAAGCACTTATTCAATCATAATTCAATAGTATTACAATTATATATTATTTTTTCATATTTAGCAATTAGATCTTTCAAAAAAATGGTTTCTTTAAAAGAGGGAGAAAATATTATATTGGTTAGATTGAGAAATTTTATTTCTATTTCTATGGTTCAAACTCATATTTTTATACCTAGCAATTATACTCTAGATTTTACAATAAAAACATAAAAGTATTATATATATTATACCTAAAAAATAGACTACCAAAGCTTTATATGTATTGTATTGGACAACTAGAATGCCAAACTAAGTTGACAAAGACAACATTAATATTAAATCAAGAGAAAGTAATGGCAATGATATATAACATTTTCAAGATTGGTTAGTCTTGATACGAGTTTTGCACAGGGTAAGTGTGTGGATCTGTGATACAATTTTGGTGCCAAATTGCAAAAAAAACCTGTAAAAATCCATATTGTGCTTGCCAAATAGGCTTGGAGAGTGCCAAATTTGGCACTCTCCAAATGGCTTTACCATTTGGCAAGCGCCAAATTTGGCGCTCGCCAAATGTCTTGAATTTTGTAATGAATGTTTGTGAACTCTTTCTTCTTCTCTTTCTCTGCTAGGGAAACTATATACATGAAATAAACATTTACATATGGTCATTTATATATGAAAGTATAGGTTGAAATTTACATATGGACATTTACTTTATGATACTTTAAGTTATATTTCATGGATATAGTTTCAAGATGTTTGAGAGTGGTTTCGGATCTCTATGAGTTATAATGCAAATTTTAGTTTTTGGAAGATCTTAAAAATTTCAGACTTAGTCGAATTTCAGTAATCAACATGTCAAATTTCAGTAATTAGGAGGTCAAATTTTAGTAGTCAGCAAGTTGTATCATCTTTCTCTCTCACTCTCTCCTTCTCTCTACTCTCTATCTCTCCACTCCCTCTCTCTCTCACTCCCTTCCTCCCTATTTCCCCTCTCTCTCACACACACCCCTCTATCTCCTCCCTACATCTACCTCCCTCCCTCCCCTCTCTACTTCTCTCTATCTCTTCTCTCTCTCTACATCTCCTTCCCTCTCTACTTATCTTTATCTCTCCTCTCTCTCTCTCTTTACCTACCTCTCCCTCCATCACTTTGTATCTCACCTATGTCTTCCTCACCTCTTTCCCTCTCTACTCTCTATCTCTCCTCTCCCTCCCTCTACCTACATATCTCTCTCTCTTTCTATCCCTCTCTATCCCTCTCTTCCCCCTCTTTCTCTCTAACTCTCTCCTCTCTATCTCATAATTCTCTCTCCCTCCCTCTCACTCTCTCTCTCTCTCACACAAACCTCTATCTCCCTCCCTAACATTCCCTCCCTCCCTCATTCCCTCTCTACTTCTCTCTATCTCTCCTCTCCCCTCCCTCTCTCAACCTCACCCTCCCTCCCCTTCTTTTTTTCTCTCCTCCCAATCTCTCTCACTATTGTCCCTCCCTCTCCCCCCCCTCTTTCTCTCTCAATTTATCCTTTTCTCTATCTCACCATTCTCTCTCTCACTCACACACACACCTCTATCTCCTTCCCTACCTCTCTCTCCCTCTCACCTCTCTCTACTATCTATCTCTCCTCTCTCTTTCCCTCTCTATACCTACCTCTCCCTCCATCACTCTCTCTCCATCCCTCTCTATCTCACCTATGTATCCTTCCCTACCTCTTTCCCTCTCTACTCTCTATCTCTCCTCTCCCTTCCTCTACCTACCTCTGTCTCTATCTCTCCATCTCTCTCTTTCTCTCCCACTCTCTCCTTCTCTCTATCTCACCATTATCTCTATCCCTACCTCTCACTCCATCATCTCTAAATCATCATTCTCGCTCTCCCACTTTCCCTCCTTCCCTCTCACTCCCTCCTCTCTATATCACCATTCTCTCTCTATCCCACTTTTCCTTCTTCCCTCTCTCTATCTAACATATCCCTTTCTACCTCTCCCTCCCTCCAACCTCCCTATCTCTCTCTTTATCTCTCTTTCTCATTCTCTCCTTACCTGTCTAATCTCCATCTCACCAATCTCTCTCCATCTCACTCTCTCTCCTTCCCTATCTCCCTCCTATCCCTCCCACTCTCCTTCCCTCCAATACCTACCACTCTCTCTACCTCTCTCTCAGTCCCCCCCTCTTTCTCTCTTACTCTCTCCTTCCCTCTCTACTATCTATCTCTCCCCCCTTCCCTCTCTACTCTCTTTCTCTCTCTCTCTCTCTCTCCCCCTTCCTCTCTCCCCTCATTTTTCTCCTCTCACCCTCTCTCCCTCTCACACACACTCACCTCTATCTCCTCCTTTCCTCTCCCTCCCTCCCTCCACTCTCTAATTCTCTCTATCTATCATCTCTCACCACATCTCCTTCCCTCTATATTTATCTTTATCTCCCCTCTCTCTCTCTTTAGTCACCTCTCTCTCCATCACTTTATATCTCAACTGTGTCTCCTCCCTACCTCTTTCCCTCTCTACTTTCTACCTCTCCTCTCCCTCCCTCTACCTCTCTCTCTCTACCCCTTCCCTCTCTACTCTCATTCTCTCTTGCACACACACACACACACTCACTTCTATATCCTCCCTACATGTCCCTCCCTCCCCTCTCTACTTCTCTCTATCTCTCCTCTCTCTATGTCTCCTTCCCTCTCTACCTATATCTATCTCCCCTCTCATCTATTTACCTACATCACCCCTCAATATCACTTTGTATCTCAACTATGTTTCCCTACCTACCTAGGGTTGAGGGTTGAGAATTTAGGGTTGAGGGTTTAATGTATAGGGTATAGGGTAGAGGGTAGAGGGTTTAGGGTTTAAGGGTTGGGGGTTGAGGGTAGAGGGTTGAGGGTCCAATGTATAGGGTAGAGGGTATAGGGGTTGAGGGATTAGAGTTTAAGGGTTGAGGGGTTGAGGGTTGAGGGTTGAGGGTTGAGGGTTGAGGGTAGAGGGTAGAGAGTTTAAGGGTTGAGGGATTAAGGATTGAGGGTTGAGGGATTAGGGTAGAGATTTTACTTGGGTTTAAGGGTTTAAGGGTTGAGGGTATAGGGTTGAGGGTAGAGGGTATTGGGTTGAGGGTAGAGGGTTTAAGGGTTAAGGGTTGAGGGTTTAGGGTTTAGGGTTTAGGGTTTAGGGTTGAGTGTTTAAGGGTTGAGAGTATAGGGTTGATGGATTAGGGTAGAGAGGGAGGGAAGGATGGAGAGAGATGGAGGGAGAAGTGAGATAGAGATAAGGAGAAAAGAGGAGGGAGGGAAAAAGATATATGAGGGTTGAGGATCCGATGTATAGGGTAGAGGGTTGAGAATTGAGGGTATAGGGTTGAGGACATATAGAGTTGATGGTTTAAGGTATTGGGTTGAGGGCATAGGGTTGAGGATTAGGGTTGAGGGTAGAGGGTAGAGGGTATTGGGTTGAGGTTTGAGGGTAGAGGGTAGAAGGTTTAAGGGTTTAGGGTTGAGGGTATAGGGTTTAGGTTATAGGTTTGAGGGTATATGGTTGAAGGATTAGGGTTGAGAGGGAGGGAAATATGGAGAGAGAGATGGAGGGAGAAGTTAGATAGAGAGAAGGAGAGAAGAGGAGGGAGGGATAGAGATATATGAGGGTTGAGGATACAATGTATAGGGTAGAGGGTTGAGAATTGAGGGTATAGGGTCAAGGACATATAGAGTTGATGATTTAGGGTATTGGGTTGAGGTTATAGGGTTGAGGGATTAGGGTAGATGGTATTGGGTTGAGGGTAGAGGGTAGAAGGTTTAAGGGTTTAGGGTTTAGGGTTAAGGGTTGAGGGTAGAGGGTTGAGTGTATAGGTTTGAGGGTATATGGTTGAAGGATTAGGGTTGAGGGTCCAATGTATAGGGTAGAGGGTATAAGGGTTGAGGGTTTAAGGGTTGAGGGTTGAGGGATTAATGATTGAGGGTTGAGATTTGATGGTTTAATGCATAGGGTATAGGGTAGAGGGTTTAAGGATTTAGGGTTTAATGGTTGAGGGTAGAGGGTAGAGGGTATAGGGTTGATGGATTAGGTTTGAGAGTCCAACATATAGGGTAGAGGGTATATGGTTTGAGGGTTTAGGGTTGAAGGTATAGGTTTGAGGGTTTAAGGGTTGAGGGATAAAGGGTTGAGGGTTGCGGGATTAGCGTAGAGAGTTTAATTGGGTTTAAGGGTTGATGGATTAGTGTTGAGGGTAGAGGGTATAAGGGTTTAGGATTTAAGGGTTGAGCGTTGAGGGTTGAGGGTTAGGGTTGAGTGTTTAAGGGTTTAAGGATTGAGGCTATAGAGTTGAGGGATTAGGGTAGAGAGGGAGTAATGGATGGAGGAAAAAATGGAGAGAGAAGTGAGATAGAGAGAAGGAGAGAAGAGGAGGGAGGGATAGAGATAGATGAGGGTTGAGAATTGAGGGTATAGGGTTGAGGACCTATAGGGTTGATGGTTTAGGGTATTGGGTTGAGGGATTAGGGTTGAGGGTATTGGGTTGAGGGTTTAGGGTTTAGGGTTAAGGGTAGAGGAATAAGGGTTTAGGGTTTAAAGTTAAGGGTAGAGGGGAGAGAGATAGAGGGAGTGAGTGAGAGAGAGAGAGAGGGAGTGGGAGAGAGATAGAGGGTAGAGGGTTAAGGGTAGACGGGAGAGAGATAGAAGGAGTGAGTGAGAGAGAGATCTTGGAGAGGAGAGGGGGTAGGAGGGAGAGACTTGACAGAGAGAAAGGGAGGGAGGGAGTTGGAGAGAGATATAGGGTTGAGGGTTAAGGGTAGAGGATAGAGGGTTTAAGGGTTAAGGGTTAAGGGTAGAGGCGAGAGAGATAGAGGGAGTGAGTGAGTGAGAGAGAGACTTGAGAGAGGGAGAGGGTTGAGAGAGAGAGAGGGAGGGATTGGGAGAGAGATAGAAGGAAGGAGGGTTAAGGGTAGAGGGGAGAGAGATAGAGGGAGTGAGTGAGGGAGAGAGAGACCTGAGAGAGGGAGGAGTAGGAGAGAGAGAGAGAGAGAGAGAGAGAGAGAGAGAGAGAGAGAGGTACGATTAAGAGTAGAGGGTATAGGATTTAAGGGTTAAGGTTTTAGGGTAAAGGGCAGAGGGGAGAGAGATAGAGGGAGGTAGGTTTAAGAGTAGAGGGTACATGGTTTAAGGGTTAAGGGTAGAGGGGAGAGAGATAGAGGGAGTAACTAAGAGAGAGACCTAAGAGAGGGAGAGGGGGTAGGAGGGAGAGACTTGAGAGAGAGATAGAGGGTAGAGGTTTTAAGGGTTTAAGGGGGCCAAGGCCAAGGAGAGGAGAGAGAGAGAGAGAGAGAGAGGCTACATGTGGGTGAGGGGCACAGAGCAGAGTGAGGAGTGAGAGAGAGAGACCTTAGAGAGGGAGAGGGGATAGGAGGGAGAGTCTTGACAGAGAGAGGGAG